>JANIJG010015310.1:0-81264 GCA_024611175.1 Megaceryle torquata | reverse complement strand
GTAGCTTGAAGTTGTGAACCAAGGTTTTAAAACCTTTTCTCTCTTTCTCTCTTTCTTTTTTTTTTTTTTTTTTTTTTTTTTTTTAATGTATTTATTTCCAGTTAGCTCTGTGAGTTGGAATTTGAAAAGTCAGAATATTAGGAATCTACAGTGTCTTATTCAGGAATTTTCCCCCTCCTTTCCTCACAAAGGAATTCCCACTGTGACTTATAAATAGATTTAGACTGCTTGTGTGCATGTATGTATTATATATACACACAAAAAAATATGCATTGGGGGGGATGTATGTGCGATACGAATGTGTATATTGTATGTAGGTCATAGTTTTGTAAAGAGAAAAGTAGTCAGGAGGTGATGGAATGTATTGTAGAAATGTGATTATTTAGTAGGGGGTTGTTATGTCCTCACTGTTGTATAACTAACTGAAACTCTCTACTACATAATCTTCTGTTATAAGGCTAACTCTGATATCATGTCAATTTTACTGTTTTTTAAATGAGTTGCATTGAGCCCTGTTTAAAATGCCATGAAAATACCAAGCTCCCAAAGACAGCCTTTAAATAAAACAAATGGGGGAGGAGAAGAGATGGGAGAAATGAGTGATGTTTTTCAGGAGAAACTGAAATGGGAAGGTTTGCATTTGATGGGATGGGCAGACATGAGAATTGCTGTATCTTTGCAAGTTAATACCCAAATCTCCCGTGGGTAATGGAACAACTTGGAAAATGTTGTCAATCAATGTACTTGCGTTTTCAAATTAGGGGCACTGTTTGTGCAGTGGTATCCATTCTGTAAAAGGATCTTGTCTTGAAAGTAGATTCTTTTCTTTCCTGAGGGTCTTTGTGTATAGTAATTTTGCCCCCAAATTGCTGTTGTGAGATTGCAGAACAAAATACGCTTTCAATCCAGGGAGTTTCATTTGTGCTGTGAAATTCTAAATTTAATTATGGCCATTTAACTTTTTTTTTTTTCTCCCATAATCGGATAAGGAAGATTTCTTTCTGGGATTTCTCACTTGAAACTGTGAGAAGTCAGAAACATTCTTACAGATTGGCTTACTCTTCATACTGTTCTATTTAGGCTGGAGAATGTGGCCTAGTTGTTATTTATTCATACAGTATTGCTTTTAATGGTGATGATCCTGGTGACTTTAAAAATCTGTTTAGATAAACAGAGCTTCCACTATTGCACAGACATTTGAATTTTCTGAAAGCTTTTTTTAAGCAGTTGCAAATCAGATCTTAATTTTCAAATATATATGTATATTTTTTTTTAATATCCGACCCCCTATCAGTATGTTGATACCCCCCAGGCACCCCTACCCCTTTCCTCCTCGCAATTCATTTCCAGCACATATGCATACAAGTGAAAGGGCAGGGAGGTAGAAGTTGTCAGAGGCCTTTCCTTCTGCTTATTTGATGGATGATAATGGGAGTTAGCAGCATAAATCTTTATACCTTTATGGGGAAGAATAGACCCTTTTTTTTTGTGTATACCTGTACAGAGAGATCTATCTGTATATGAGATGTTGGTAGTACTTTGCGGAATGTGGACTTGTCCTCATGATGTACAATAAATACATATGAATGCAATCAGTCTCTATATACATGCATACAGATGTATAGATGGAGTTTATGTTGTGTCACACACATGTACATTAGTTGTAACGTGAGTGTGTGAGCTAAAGAGAGAGGCTATCCACATAACATATGAGTAACAGGTAAGCACTTGTGCCAAACAAGGTTGTTTTAATTCTTCTGAGGGGTGTGGATGACATCAGTGAGTGTTCTAAGCTCAGTCACCATTGATTTGAGTTACCTCAGCCCTCACGGTGGAGTTTCCTTTGTATGTTTCTGCTTCTGTTTATTCTATATTAATATGCATTGAGGCCTCTTGCAATGCCAACCTCTTCTGCTTCTCTGCTCCATTGCCTCCATTTCAGCTCCTTCTTGTCCTCGCATCTCTCCAGTTTCTCTTGCTAGCAGCAATCAGCTTTAATGGCCCAATCCAGCTCTGCTTATGCATTAGGAAAATTCTCTTGGTGACTGCAGTGGCAGCTGAATTGGGCCCTGAGCACTTGCTTGAACTTACACAGATGTTCCCAGCTGTTCAGTTGTGCTTGAGTATGACTGTGATCGATTTGCCAACGAACAGAAATTTTTCTTAGCACCTGATGCAAAGCTTCCTAGCATATTACAAGGTTAACCCAGTGTCATATTTAGAGGTAAGTGTTCAAAATGAGAAAACTGCCCCCGCCAAAAATTATCTTCAACTTTCAGCCTCAGGGAGAAAAAGAGTTTGGTTTGTGGTTCCTGTAACGCCGGCAGTAATCCGAAGGCAGCCTGTGCTGTGTTCTGAGCAGTGGGGTTGTCATCAAACATATCAAGAGAAACACAGCTCGTTACATTTTACCATTAAACAGATTTTAAAACGAGCTGCAGAGTTGACCGTTAACATGCTAGCACTTTGCATCTAATTGTGTACTGAATTATCTTACTTATGCAAGTAAATTGTGGGTTTAAGTATTTTATTTTCTGTTTTCTGGCTAAATGGAGCTTCTGTATCCTTCTAGCAGAAAGCAGTTCTCAGAATCCTTCTCAGTCACGTTTAAGTACTGTTGAAACTCCTGGCCAGCTTAGGCTTCAGTTTCAACGGAGAATGCTGCTCCCGTTCTGTCATCAAGCCGTACTGCATTCCACATTTTCACTATGGATATGGCACGATTTTTCTTGGCCACAATTCAGGCATGGAATCTTGTCTTCCTTGCATTTCTATTAGAAAACAGTAACTGGTGTACTGTTCCATCTGAGCTCTCATGCAATCATACATGACAATTTCTATAATACATATGTTTGGGGGTGTGTATGGGTATGTCTGTGTACTGTGTGTGTATAATTCATATTTATACGCACACATATATTACGCTATTTCAGTTTATGTATGTGGAGAATGTACCTGTTGGTTCTCTCCTGATATATACTCATGCATACGTATATTAAATATGTATATAGAGTGTAGATGTCCTGCATATACAAGTGTATATGTTACAAAGCCTGGTTGGCAATTTTTCCCCCACTTTTTGCAAATTGCTGTCCCCTACAGCATATTTTCACTGAAGTTGCATTATATAGAAGAAATGGAGAAATGTGTTATCAAAGTTTTATTTTAAAAAGGAGACTCATAATTATCTAAAGCCATTTGTAATTGTCTTTTGACTTGTTACTAGAAGGGTTATTATTTAAAAAAGAAAAAAAAAAAAAGAGGAGGGGGGGAAAAAAAAAAAGAAAAGAAAAACCAAAAAACCAAAAGCAAGCAGACAAGCCCTTACTCCCACCATTGCTTAGACCGACATAAGAAAGACATGGAAACAAAAGTTTCTAAGTGTTTATTTCCTTAAGGAGTTTCTGAGGCATACTGTAATCGCTTTCTGCCCCATTCCTCCTCTTGTCCAATTATAATTAATGATTCATGGTTTCTTTAACACAGCTTTTTCCCTCATTACTTTACTTTTGTAAATCATTGTTCACCTCCTACATTCAGTAGTACTGCTATCACTAAGGAGATTTCATGTCCTTCTGTCCTTTCCAGGAGAAATACCAGTGCATCACTATTGTGTTACACTTTAACATACTTTGTGGAGGATGGATGTTTTTGTCAAAGATGTCTGTAGCAAGCCTTTAACTTATTTAATGTGAGAAGCCTTCATTGGAATCTATGATTTGTTTGTTTCCAGCAAGATACTGCAACTGTTTTTTTTCATTAACATATTAAGTAATTCCCTTTGTATTTCATGCCTGAGGTTTTAGGGTTTGGGTTTATTGTTGGTGGTTTGATTTTTGGTTGGTTTGTTTGTTGGGTTTTTTTTGTTTTTTTTTTTCCCCTCCAGTTCCCCAAAGCGTTTATCTGCAAGTGGAGCAAAACAGATGTCGGAATTTCAACCTTTTTGCATTTAAGGGTAAATATCTTTACCCTAAATTTAATAAAAGAGAAGGTGGCAAATGGACAATCTGAAGTGCTTAGGGGGAGTGCCCACTCTTTTTAAGGCTGTCTCAGAGAAGTTTGTGTTTGGTGTCATTTTAAAGGTAGCTTGATCATGCTTTGATATCAGAAACAGCCTTGTAACAAAGAGCCTCGTACAGTTGTTTGGCCACTAGAGTTTAAAATGTAAACAAGTTGCAGTGGGAAAGCAAAGGTGAGGCAGTGTATTTTGAATCAGTCAATTGTAGCTTGCAAACGTACCTGATTTTGAAGTAACTGCATGGTAGCAAGGATTAGCAGTCTCTTACACCCCTTCCTTCTTCCCTTTCATCCCTGACATGTGTTCAGCATACCATACATTGGGAAAAAATAAACAACTTACTCCAGCAAAGCTAAATCCACTTAATGACTGCTTAAAGGGAACATACAAACTTGTGTTGCCACATCCCGTCTGGTGATTAGCTGGAAGACTGGCTAATGCGCACAAAAAGCCCAGTCCAGGCTGCTTCTGCGGATGAGTCGCTTTTGGAGAGTGCGGTGCAGGGGGATGCCTGAGAAGAAGGGTTGCTTCCTGCGGGGTCCCTGGCTCTGAGAGTAACTCACACTGCTGCTTCTAGTGCTGGAGGCTCATGGACAGCATTCCAGGGGCGGGTAGGAAAGCTTGTGTTTGTACTTTCCCTTTAAATAGGAAAGGTTGGCTCACATGTTCCTCATACTTCTCAATGAATGTACTGTATTACCATTTCAAGGAAAAAAAAAAAATCAATGAAATGATAATAGATTGGTCTCCTTTTGTTATCTGGTCCTTGTTTAATTTGTTTAAGGGTTTTTGTATACAAAAGTTTACATTTTTATGTATATTTTTCTTGTGTAAAAACTGATGTAATATGTGTATAAAACACTGTATGTATTATCTGTATATAGTGTGACAAAATGATTTTCTTTCTTTCTTTTGGATGTATTAATAAATCTTGCTGT
The DNA here is from genome assembly GCA_024611175.1 of Megaceryle torquata. NCBI lineage: Eukaryota > Metazoa > Chordata > Aves > Coraciiformes > Cerylidae > Megaceryle > Megaceryle torquata. The sequence goes on along the minus strand of JANIJG010015310.1, from coordinate 76,308 downwards.
GAAGTGGCTGTGTTTACTATGATGAAACCCTCTTCGCCAAGCCATTTTGCCATGTCCAATATGTAAGAATACTACCCTGGTGGAAATTATTCTATAAACTGATTTTTCTTTTCTTTTAAAACATAGCTGAAGTACAGTTATTAAACTGTCCTTTGCTTAGATAGCTGTAGAGTCTGATTCTGCTCTTGCTTATTCTCTCTTCGTTTCTAATGGCATTAGCTAATTAGTTTTGCAAACAAACCAGGGTTTTCAGTCTCAGTCCTGATTCTAATTATAGTGCTTTCTAGCTGTGGATCACTGGCCTGGAGACCAGCTCCTCTTCATCTTGTTTTCTGGTTTGAGTTTCCAGAACTGTACCCCTGAAATATAATTTAAAGGGTATTGAACAGAATTTTTTCACGTATTGTTAACATTTTTTGAGATTTAAAAAACCATATACCAGCTTCATCACTGAAACCGGCAAATTGGAGTTTGGGGTTGCTTTGAGGATTAGCAGATGGATGAGAAATGATGGTTGCTGAAGTACCATGGGGCTCCAGGTCAGCTCTGGGAAGGATTGCAAAGCCAGGGCATGGATGTGGTGACTACCTGAATCAGTTGAATGCTGGGAATCATCACTGCCGTGTGTGGAACTGACAGCTGCGCACTGGGGAAAAGCTGCTGTTCCTGCCACCCTGCTGCGTCTGGTGCAAACTAGACTGCCTTGGCTGGCTCTGAGACTGGCGTTTCCACACTACCCTGAAGGATGGCCTCTCTAGATGGCATATGCCTTGGACACTTTGCGGTAAGTAGATGGCTATTGCTCTCAACAATTTGTTTTGTGAAATCTTCCCCTTTGCTTTCTGCTGTGTGATTATGTGGTTCAACTGGTGTTTGCCTTGCAAGTCTCCACCTCCAACATGTTTGAGATTGTAATTTGCAAGCTCACAGGTGTCCTAGGTGAGACCCATCTTCCAGGTTCTGGTTTTTTTTAAGCAGTCTCACTTAATGCTGCCCTCATGATCAGATTAATTATCAGCAGAGATCGATGAGATGATGGGATTCAGTAATTTGACTTCTCTTTTTAATGAACAGTGGCTCAGCCATTTTAGACTGCATAATTAGAGCAGCATTTCATAGTGCTTGGTTGTAATTCAGACTGAGGGGTAAGCAGTGTCAGCAAATGATGTAGTTTTCAGTGCTAACACATACTAGACACTTGTGGCAAAGGATGAAACTGGTTTGTGGCTTAGTACCTTGTCTTCCTGGGAGATGTGAGTACACTGAAAGTGCTGCATCTGAGTATTTGTCAAGACAGAGCGATGATGGAAAGAATCAGATACTTGTAAACAAAAGGAGGGTGCAGGAGCGTAAATTCAGTGCAGTATGGCCAGAAAATATCTACCTTGCTTGGGCAGGGGGGTTGGACTAGATGATCTTTTGAGGTCCCTTCCAACCACTAACATTCTATGATACCCCAAGCTTGTCCATTTTATGGAATTGTCAGTTATGGGCCTGAGCCATTTGGACACTATAGGGTAATAGTGATGAGGTGGTTACAGCCTGTTATTGATGCAATCCTGGCTGTGCATATGGATGTCACAAAGTTAATCTTTCAAAGTGCTTCAAAACACTTAAGAGTGACGAGAGGTGGAAGGATTTATTCTTACGGATAAAATAGTCAAAAACCTGTTTTTAACAAAACAGCAAAAGTAAGTTGCTATTTGGTGTAAGATCTGAGGCTGCAATGAGGTGAAAGAAGGTGGAAGTTAGGAAAATGTTTGGGTTTTGGTTTGTTGTTTTTTGGTGTGTGTGGTTTTTTGGTTTTGGTTTTGGTTTCTTTCCCCCCTCAGGATGACTCCCTGGTAGAAGCAGTTTCCTGGTCTGGTCCCAAGCTGGACCAGGGCATTCTCCAGCATGAGTTTGATGAGAGATGGACTGAGACCCCTCTGCTCATTAAGAGAGGCCAACTGAATCACTTGGGTTTTTTCCCCCAGCATTTCCATGAACAAATAAATGCTGCTCTTAGAAAATGATTGCATGGCTCTCAGTCTGAAAGTTTACAAAAACAACCAGTCATTGTTCTAGTGCCACATTTCAAAACACAAATGGGTATTGTTTGAAGTATCAATTCAGGAAGAATGGGGCATATCTTCCTTTGTATTTTAACAGTTGTCTCAACCTCCCAACAGTAGCCTTTTAATACTTGGCAATTACTTTCTTAGGAAAGCTCATTTGGCTTGTACTTAAAGAGTAGGTGACATTTTCTTACAAGAGCAAGTGTTGCTCTTGGATTTGTTGAAGCAATTGGAAAGAGAAACTTATTAAATTTGGGATCTGGCTTCCTGCAGAGGTGAAAGCAACTTCTCTCTTGCCCTGCATAGTCACGTGCAATTGTCCCATCTGCAGAAAGTATCTGGGGCCATCCACACTCCCCGCTGGAGCCTATAGCCCCAGTGCAGGGCTGGTATTATGAAGCTGTTAGGTCTGAACTGGAGCTACAGGATGTGTGTTTTAAGGGGCTAAGATGTGATCAATGTGTTTACTGATGTGATGTTCAGCCCAGGAATGTCTGCCTTCTTTTAGTGCTGTTGCTAATTTATGACTTGTGGAAGGTGCCAGTGAAGAGTGTTGGTACCGCTGAATCTAGTAAGAAAATTTAAGTGTTTTGCTAAAAATGTCCCTGAAAGCAAAGTAGCTTTGATATTCATATGCATTCTTGTGCTTCTGTAGGCGAACAGTGGTACAAACTTTCTACACCCACATCCACTAACCTCCTGACAGATGTCATTAGAACCAAGAGGCTCTCATGTCCTGGTCACTCCTCGCATCTCCTTGTGATGGCTGACAAAGCCACCAGTGTAGAGGAGAGTCCTGTAATGTGAACTCAGTCTGGCTCTGATGCCTGTTTCTGCTCAGCTTGTGTGCCAGCTTCAGATTCTTCCTTGTTTAAAATTTAAAGCCCTTGTTTTAAGGATGAGCAGCTCTTGGTGGAACAAATCCCCTGTAACCAGGCAGCAACTGTCCAAGGGGGCTCTTGCAAATCTGATCTGCAGGGCCCTTTGCTGTGATGTCTACCAGGTAGCTGATGCTGGTTAGGCTGCTGATACAGATGTAGATGCTGTCACACTGAACAATATTTTCTCACCGCTCCCTTGTGTTCTGCAAGTCTGTGTTTCCTGGGAAGTGTCAAATACTTCAGTCACTTCCAGCTTCCCCATTGCAGCCATATTGGATGCAGTGGTGGCTCTTTGCGACAGGAGAGAAACTGCTGTGGAAGGAGGGAGAGAGGGGAGAGTGTCTTCCTGGCTGCAGATCGGTGCTGTGAGCCTGCACTGTGACCCCAAGGAGGGCAATAAGGCTTTCAAGGACCAGAGCTGGCATTTGACGTGGCAACCTTCCCTGTCTACGTAGTCCTTCACCAGAGCATCTGTGTGGTACTTGGCACAACAGGGTGTGGCTCATGCTAAAAAGAACTTCACAGATTGAAAGTAATCTTGGTTTCTCCTGGGGTTAAGTGTATTGGACCATTTATCTTCAAGCTGTGGTTTTTTTGCACTGAGGCTTTGCATGTTCTGAGAGCGGCAGTGCTCATGAAGAAATGCATTGCATCCAAACTCCAGATGAAGGGGTAGCAGCAGCTCTGCCCCACCCAGCTGGTGCCAAAGCATTGGCAAGAATAAAGGCTGATTTATGTCAGATTTGGGCTCATATTCTGCCAAAGTTTGATTTTGACCTGTGACTCTCAGTTACAATGCTGCCACATCGGCAGAGCTGGCCCATATTTGTGCCACCACAGATCTGGACCCTGGAAGTGTTCACAGATATTTTCCAAAGTGGCTATTGTCACTATTTCTACACAGGACACATGGTACCCAGTTACAGTTTCCCTGTCTCTCTTCATGGTAGTGCTGGTCCCTTTCCAGTGCTGGGAGAGCTGCCTGAGTCCAGGGGCCTTGGAGTTCTTACAGCCAGTTTTGGGTAGGTCTTCAAAATAATGCCTTTGCTGGATTTTTTTTTCTTTTTTTTCATTTGTTCTTTGACATCACCCTATTAGGATGAACCAAAGTGGAATCGGAATTGAGATTTAATTGGTGAATCTCTTAAGTGCCTAGAAGCATATGGATGGGTTAAATCAAAGGCACATGAGGCATATGGGGTTCTTGTCTGCACATTTCTGCTGCCTGTTGGGGCAGACATTTAAACTCATTGCCAGAATTGGGAGACACATATTACAGAATCACAGAATATTCGGGGTTGGAAAGGAGCTCCTAGATCACAGAGTCCTACCATACCCATAATAAAAAAAAAAAACCACCAAAAAAACCCCACCCCAAAACACACACACATACAAAAAAAACCCAAACCAAAACAACAGCCCCCCCACCACATAAAAAAAAACCCAAAACAATCAAAAACCCAACAACCAAAAAACCACATAAATACCTAAATATTAGCATCAGTGGAGGATACCTCCCCACATGTGCAGTCTTCTATAATGTGTGCTCTTAGCAATTTGCATGCATTTGCTATGGCTGCTTTAGTAAAGAGCTTTTCCAGTCCAGCTGAGTGTTCAGAGTCAGTAAAGCCTCTTGACTTATATGTGAGAGCACTTGGTGGTTGGTTGGATATTCTTTTGTTTGTTCTATGTGTGTGTTGGTTTGGTTGGAGTTTTTTTGTGTAGCTTTTTTGTGTGTGTGTGTGTGTGTGTGTGTGGTTTTTTTTTTTCCAATCAGATTATTACCTTATTTAATCCTGTAGAATTGAATTTTTCTGATAACCAGCATTTGCTCAGTGGAGCCAGACAGTTTCATCTGTTATTAATCTCTGGTGTTTTTTTTTCCAGCTCTCTCTTGGGTCCTATTGTTTAATACAGCTTTTGGGGTTTTTCCCAGTGTTTTGCCCATTCCATGCAACGTTTTTGTCTTGTCTTCTCCATCTCCTTTCCTCTCAGACTGCAACTAAAATTGTTGCTGAAGAGATTCTGATAAACAAAATTAGATTCCTAGAACTCAGAATTGTTCCTTGTCAGACCTTATCCTCTTCACTTGGCTCCTTTATCTCTACCTGGGTATCTCTTGCCCAGGTACAAGGCATTGCTTGGCAGAGATACTCCTACTACCCCTAATTAAGAAATTGGAATCAGTCAAGGTCTTGTACCAATAGATACGTTGTCTGAGGTAGGCCTTTCAAAGATGATGTTGAGGATCTTGACAAATAATCTCTTAGAAAAATTCAGCAAAGCTGCTGTGATATTTTTTGTGCCCTGCAAAGATCTGGCTGCCTGTAGCAAATTTCCTGTGATGACATGCCAAAAAGATGATGCCTTTATCTGACACTGTTTCCCATTAAAAATGCTTTAAAAGCTAGCAGTCCTGCTTGTACCAGTTCCTGGGTTGCTGTGATGTTGGCTGGTCTCACACAGCCCTGTGTGATAGGGAGCAGAGTGTTTTATGAAGACTGTGCTGTGTCTCTTTGAGTATGTCCATGCTTTTGGGCAGACTTTGCCCACAGGCAGCACTGCTGCTGTCTGCCTTTGCCAGGTGACAGGGAGCAGGGCTGGTGGGTGGCAGCTTAACTTTTACTTAATTGAATACTTTCAGCCACTCTTTTCCTTAATTCCTCCCCAGTAACATGGGACATGTATCTACAAGTTTTCTATCTATCTCTTCCTGCTTCTTCCTGGATTTTATGACTGGTGCTCCTAACCAATGCCAGAATCCGTATGGGGCTGATCTAAGCTGAGTTTATAAGAGACAAACAATGTATGGATCTTCTAGTGGCTCAAATTGTAATCTAAACTGTACAGAAAATGATGGAGGTTACCAGCAGAAAAGAATGTCACTCACTGTGACTGAATCTGTTCAGCATCAGTGGGTGACACAAAAAGACACTGTCCTTATCTTTTAGTTCCGGTGCCTGCATACTTTTTGGAAGCCCATCTCACAGGCTTTCCATTGTACCATGCACTTCACCATCCCTGTGGTACCTGGCAGCACAGCTGGATTCACCATCACCTTGCATATTCTTTGCTCCACAGTTTCATCCTTGTCTATGTGCTGCTCAGCATCTATCTTCTCTGGTGGGCCCCCTGCAGATTTTGCTGTCTTACACCCCAACCTACTCCACTGGATCCAAGCTCTTGCTAGCAGCTCTCTCTGGCCTGCTTTCATCTCTTGTCCAAAGCTCCAGTTTGCCATCCATGGAACTCTGATAATATTTTTCACCCTCTTGGTGCTTTATCACTTAAGCCCATATTGCTCACCCTGTCCTGATAGGTGGCCATCCAGGTGTGAGACTCCCTGGCTGGAAAACTGGTGTTTTTTAAACATTGTGTCCACTCCGTGTTACTCTCTGGTCCTGTAATTTAAATGCAGCCTTTGGTGAATAATTCTTAAATATATCAAAACTATAAAAGAAAATCCTCTTCTTACTTTGGTCATCTCTAGTGCCATAAAAATAAATCCACTCATTCATGTAATTCATAATTGAGCCTTAATTTCCTTCTGCCTTCTGTTTTTCCACCAGCTGTTAGGGCCTTGATTTGCAGTGGAAGGTGGTGTTTGATGGAAGGGATATACCAATGAGAGCAAACAGCTTCAACCTCTTGCACTCAGAGTATTAAGTTTTATGACTTTCCCAATGCTATAAAACCAACACATCCTACTTTATTTTTCATTTTGGACATCATTCTGTTTATTTTTCTTGCAAGGTTTTATACCAAGATAAGCATTCTCAGAGGTTTTTGTTTACTCTAGGAAAACGGCTTGGCAAAGGAAAGTATCACTGTGCAGGCTCGTATTGTGAAATTGGTTTATGGTGGTAATTTTTATGTGAAAGATGCCAGACTGTTAGCAATCAAGGATTAAGTTTTCTACTTCTATTTTCAAACAGGTAATTTGGTAATTATTTACCTAGGGATTGTTCCTTGCTAATGGCCTATCTGAGTCTATGGCATACTTACAATAATCCTGCTGTCATGATCTATGGGGGATTGAAATGTGTTCCTGGGGTAGAAGTGGAGAAGGAGGGCAACAGTCTGGAAGCTGCCCCGCTCTCCTCTGCAGTCACCCTGGGTGCCTTGCTGGTGGATATACATGGCATGCAATGGTCAGCAGAGACTTGGTTTCTCAAAGGACATAAGCTACCACTGATGCCATTAACTGCAAAGGTCTGTTTGCTTCAGCTGCGGACAAGGACCTGGGTGGATGCCTGCTGAGTTGCTCTCTAGGTGGAAAATACCTGCTTGCACCCACACAAATGTGCAATGGTGAAAGACTTGTCATAACAAATGCAAGTACCACTAAGGCAAGACTATGGTATAGTCTTGCATGAGATTCAGGCTCTTTTCTGCAACCCAAGATCAGGAGCAGAAAGCTGTGTTTTTGAATTGTTTTCATTTTACAGCTCTAGTCCCTGTTGAGTGTCAGGCAGCACCAGAGCCCAATGGCTGCCTGTCAAACTCACTCCATGATGAGAGATCTCTCTGTTGGATCAGAAAGCTTCAAATCATAGGGTTTGCATTTTGTCTTTACTGATGAATATTTGCTGCCAGTGCAATGTGGCTCTCCTGTTTAGTTCCCTTGTGTTTGAACTACACCCAAATGGAGCTGTGTCCTCCAGAGCAGCACTGGTGTCAACACTATCCTCACCCTGTGCCAGGCTGGCAGGACTGTTTGAAAGGTCCCCAGCAAGAATATAGAAACTGCTGTATGTAGTGTCAGGCCCTGGGAAAGAGCAATCAGCAAGAACTCAGGCAGACAATCAAGGGCGGGACAAAGGTGCTGCAGCTTGCCACAGAGGGTGACTTGACCTATTTGTTTTTGCGTTCCTGGTTTTATGTAATTGCCCAAACTCTGCGAGGAGCAGCAGGCCACTGTAATTTGTAACAAACGTATTGCCCAAGTTTTTAATAATCAGTCTAAAGTTGTTCCTGACTTGTGGTGGTTTTACTCCAGAGTGGCCACAACAGCGCTGCCAGTGAGAGCCTGGCAGAAAGGACAGCGTGCGTTGTGGGGCTGGGGCTGTACAGGGGACACTGAGGAGCTGGACAGAACCCTCTGTTTCAATTGTTCTTTTCAAAACCAGAAATTACATTCTGCAATATATGGTATAGTCTGAGTTGAGGCTCAAATGTGCAGAACTGATGCTCCCCAAGCAAGCGTGAGATAAGGAAGAGTGTGGGGAAGTAGAATATCTTTATTACTTTTTCAAGGAGAGATTCTCTTTCACTTTTCATTTCCTCTTGTGTTTCCTTTCTGTATTTGTGCTTTAACATTAGGTTTGATTCTGTCTTGATAGCATTCAAGTGAAGGCTTGCATATTTCATCAGGATAGTCTCTTTTGTTTTCAGGGATGAAAGTCCCAAACAATATGAAGCAGTTACAGCTGTGTACACCTCTGGAGTCCTTTCACCTGCTCCAAACAGGCACTTTCCTTTATTCCTATTCACCCTCATTACTTAATTTCCTAAAGAGGCTGCAGCTCTTTAATGACCGAGTGACGTACATCAGAATTTCTCACTAGGCTCTTCCACCATGTGATAATTCTGTATATCCTGTTTCCAGACCTGAGGAAATACATTTCCTTCACTTTAGCTCATTACTCCTTAGGAAATTGCTTTTCTTCAATTATCCTGACAACTTGGATTTTGACATCTCCAGACTCGCTGGGTGAAGCTCCTGCAGTCTCTGCAAACAATTTTTTCCTTGAGACTTCTCTGTCATCTATCATGTCCTCCTAGAAAGGACCTTTTATTTGGGACTGTTCTTGCCTCTGCCAGTGGAGGCTGGGTGTCAGGACACAATTTACAATGCTGATTCTGAAAGTCTGCAAAAAACTGCTCCAACAAGGTACCATGTTGCTTTGCAAACTCATGGAGATCTCCATAGATGAACTTTCATTACCCATTCCTGTGCTAACCTAACTTTTACAGCCAGGTTTCATAAAGAGCCATCACTTGCATTGACTGGAACAGGATCTTAAAGAAAGCATTAGCAAAGATAAACTATAGGGAGCACTCCTCAGCACAAGAGCCACTTAACCTATCTGGAGGACCAACTACAGATTATCTTGCAGAGAGCTGTCATGAGAGCTTTTGCTTATGACCAAATACAGATGAGCCCAAACTTTGATGGTCTGAACATTGCTCTCCTTCCTCCTCTGGCCTACTGCTTGTGCACATGGGAAGATGGGCTTCCCCCTTCCCACACCTTGTCGTCCTCGAGCCCCCTCCCCAGTGGAATCTGGGAGAGCCAGGATGGTCCTCACTGTGCTCACTTGCTCAGCAACTTCTGGCTGGTCCTTTCCTAGTGCTCTGTGGTGTCCTCTAATGTTGTTTTAGGAGACTTAGGTTCAGAGGAAGGAAGTGTGGCCTCATGCTGAGACACCTGGTTATCTCATGGCTAAACCAGAAATGTCCTGTGCTCCTGCACGTGTTTCTCAATGTTGTAGGATGGTAATAGCACCTTCCTACCGCTCAGGGACATCTTGAAGAGAAAGCATGTGACTGTCAGAAGTTCCCATGCCATGTGAGGGAGGAGGCAGCACAGATGGAAATCTAGACCAGTTCATAAGAAGAAAAAACTATACCAACATGAGTGACTATTTATACTTATCTTGTATTTGAATCCTATACCCTAGTAAGCCTATTTTTTCTTCAAAACCACTTCATCCACCTGAGGGTCATGATGGCAAACCACCCCACCTCTCCTAGGGACTGTCCTGACCCAGGAAGTCATCTGTCTGCTGCAGAAATCCCATCTGCAAGAAGAATTACTCTCCTTGTTTTCAGTTTCCATCATCTCTGGGTGATAAGCTAGAGAATGGCAGTCCATGGTTCCCCTCAGCCTCTCTTGGGAAGTAAAAGACATCTGGCTCTTCCCTTCCATCATAACCCACCAAGAATTACGTGTTTTATGGCAAGGTTTCCTCCACTTTAACCAACCCTTCACTGGTGCCTCTGGGTAAAATTCATTTATTTGCTGGAGACCTGCAAACTAGTTGATGTTACTCCCTTCTTAACCACTGCTCTGAACATGTATCTAATTTTCAGGTGTAATGAACATTTCTAAGCTTCTCCTTGTTTCATCTTCAACTCTGAACATTTTTTGGAAGTTTCCCGTGAAGATCTGATGGGAAAGAAGCTTTACTAGACGAGTGTACCACTTGCTGAATGATTCCCCCCCAATTTTGTGCTGAAAGAACACCTGCTGGGTATTCATCACTTCAGGTCTCCTTCAGGAGAGAAGACAGACTGGCCAGCAGCAACTTCAGCGTTAATGGGCTGTCAGGTAAGCTGGTCTCATGGTCATTTTAGGGACATGGCAACTGCCTGCCCAGTCTCCAGAAGTGACACCAGCTGCTCTGTCCTGCTAGTGTGGCTCTTCTGCATGCTTCACCAACTTACTTTAGTTTAGTCCTGGGTTTCATAGCTGCTTTGTCACTGCTTTTAAGGCAGCCTCAAACCTGCAGGTGTGCTATCCTGTTTTGTCTGCACTTAAAACCAGACACCAAACTGTGGGGAAAATTAATGGCACCTGCAAATTACGTGCACTTAAATACTGAGCTGCTTCATTTGCAAGTACAATCAGGTATTTTGGTATCTGCGGCCTGTCTGTCATGCATCTGCATATCTTAAGCATGTAAACAGCTGGAATTTGCTTTGAAGAGGAAGACCTGCTTGCATTGTCAGGCAAGCATGTTGGTGTAGCTGTGTACAGTGCAGTGGAGACATCTCCTCTCTGGGTCCATCATTGTGTGTGCGACATTGGTTGTCCCTGCTAAAAAAGGAGCTCCTGTTCTTTGCCTGTCCTCCAGTCATTCTGGAAATGTCTCTCGGTGGTTCTCTTCAGCACACCTGATTGTTGCTGACGACTCAAGACTCATCTTGGGCCTTGTACCAGGGTACCCTAGCCCAGTTGAGACCCTGCAGCACAGCCAGAAGGTGAGATTTAGATCCAGGAGACCTGCCTGGCCCTTGCTGAACCCAGCACAGCATTGGCCACTTATGAAAAAGACCTACTCTGCCCTTGGCCAAGGGTGCAGTTTTCTGGAGCTCACAGGGCCCTCTATATTGCCTCAGCTTTGCAGAAGGGTGTGGGGGTGTGGGGGTGTGTGGTGTGCAAGCAGTTAAATCAAGCAGGGATGCACCACTCTTCCTCTCTCTGTTTCCCTCCAGCTAATCTCAAGTAATTTTCAAAGTTTGTATTTTGATCTCTGTGTACAGAAAGCACAACAGCTCCAAACGCCCATGCTGCAGCACACAGAAACACCATTGCTGCGCTTGCTTTCAACACATGCAGCTTTCTGTCATGTCCTGGGGACTGGGGCAGTGGGAAGAGATCTTCACAGCCTTCACAGTCCCATGGTGTGGCCTTTATGCTGGATAAGAGGGAAATGTGTTTCCAAAGCTGAATTGCTGAGAGAACACCAGACTGAGCGTGCAAGGGGAACAGGCAGAGCGAGCTGCTGTGGAGGTGCCTGCACTGCAGGACAGATGGACGATGTGGAATCATTAGACAGGCAAGAAAGCCATGGTCAAACAGAGCAGAATTACCTGCCAATGCAAAAAAGTCAAAGCATGTTGGGGAAAGCAGGCACACAGAAGGGATAAAGAGCTTAGCGTTAGCCTCCTCTTGGGAAGAGCGTCAGGGCAATAATAACTTGCCAGGGCTTTGATTTCTGGTGACTGCCTATGACATGAATGGTTTGTTCACTGCTGGTGGAAGACTTTCTTCTGGGGTGAGGAGACTGGAGGGAGCAGCCCATGCTCATCAGCTCCTTTCAGATAAGGAGCCATTTGATTTTGCGTCACCTCTGCCATTGGAGCAGGGAGAGCTGATGGGGTGCACTGCATGGGAACTTCAGTCCAGCTGGCAACATGAGAGGTCCTTTATTACTGTTTATTATTATTACTGTAATTGTTGTAATTATTATTATTACCAATATTTATTATTATGGACAGCTGCCAAGACACATAGGCTAATTTCTGTGCCTTCCTAAATGCCACCATCTATTTTGACAGCCATGAATCGGTGGGCACATATCTGGGCAAGCCACAGCCTACCCTGTCTGTGTGCTGACATGGCGTTGTTCACAGGGGGCTCCTTGGCATCAACTGGGCTGGGTGTGTGTGTACATCTGTAAGACAGTCATTTCTTTAGTGTCTTGCTCTTTCCTCCATACTGTCCAGACAAGGTGAAATCAAGCTCCAGTATGTGCAGAAATGCATTTCACCATACCTTTTTGGGTGTCCAGGCCTTGGTGTCTCACAGGACTGCAGGCTGGGTGTGTTTGTGTCACATCCCTGATATATCCATGGGAAGCTGGAGCTAAAAGACTTTGAAGTGGTGATGCTTTCAGGTGTGAAAAAACTAAGACCATGTTGCATGCTCTGCAGGGACTCCTGCTCTGAAGCATCAAAGGCAATTTGATAATCAGGTGCTCAGTGCTGTTCACCAGCAGAGACAATGTACATTTTCATCCACACCCTAGACCACACGGACAAGGGTTAGTTGGGTTAGGCTTCCTTAAAAGCAAGGCAACATATTTCAGTGACTTAGGTGGCATGGAGTTGAGCTTCAAGCCAGGAGAGATATGTAGGTAGAGGGATCCATGATACAGCCTCCATGTTTTACAAGGTCAGAGCCACTGCTGCTACAGCAGGCAGGCAGCCAGGGCACAGGCAGGAACACCCTTTTTTTGAAACTTTTTCAGACTCCGATTTACTTTTGCTGCTATATTTCCTGGCACAGAGGAGGTGGGTGATGTCTGGATTCATCTGATTCACAAGGTGGAAGCATCCAGCCAAGGTCTCCACAGTGCCTGAGGTCTGTGTGTCGGCACAGCACCTTGGTAGCTCGACCATCAGACCTCCCCTTGCATCCTTTCCAGGTGCAGGCACAGCATGTGGCACTGCCTCTGAAACACACTGCACATGATGACAGGAGCACTGCAAGACTGTAGGGAAGCCTGGCTTACTGATGAGGCTCTTAGCACTCTTTCATTCATCTAATGTACAAGTCCTTATGAGAAGACTCGGCTCGAGTAGAAAAATGACGATGACTGGAAATGTCATCAGCTGCCTGTGGGCCAGGCTGGCCCTGAGCTGATAAGGAGCAATGCAGACTAAAAATGTCAGCACAAAACTGGAGAAACACTGAAGCTGGTTGCATCTCTTCTCCATCCTGCAGAAAGCAGGGCCCCCTCTGCTGCCAGTTCTTCCAGCAGCTGGACTTTCCCTAGAGTCTTGGTGAGAAACTCCCCTCCCTTACAAGGGAGAGCAGTGGCTGATCTTGAGTGCTGCACAGAAAAACTGAAACTCTTGGCCCATAGACTCACACAAAGAAGGTAAGTAAACCCAACTTTTGTTGCTTTCATTATCTTTTTAAGGCAAATCTCGTGATGTTCTAGGTTGGAATTTGTTTTCTTGAAGCTCTGGTAGATGGTGGGGGAATGAGAGCTGACCCACCTTCCTTGTTGGCCACCAGGAATGTGGACTTGGAGCACCACCTGGGCACTAGGTTTGGGCAGCAGCTCTTCTCACCCCATGTAAAGTGTGCACTAAGGACGGCACAGGAACTCCAAATACTGTGGCCCTTAGGCAAGGAGTAATGCCAGAAGTAGCTGTCTAACCTTCCCTGTTTGGCAGGAGGGACATGTTAATCCTCCCTGGGGAATGGGGTACAAAGTTCAAACCTTGTGATTTCTGGAGCAGAACAGTGTCTGAAAATGTCACCCGAGTCTTGAATCTGTCTGCATCCCTTCTTCAAGTATATAGAGAAAATAATATCTGAAGAAGTTTAGGGAACTATACTTGCACAGCCAGCAAGTTATAAGTAATTTACAAACTTATGAAAGCAACCTGTGAACACTTCCATCTGTGTTTTAGTGAGGAATCTTTGAAAGAAGGATGGGAGCTGGAGACAGGAGAGGCAGAGTGATTTACAAAGGCTGCAGCTGGCATCAGTGCTGGCTTTGTCACCAAACTGCTAGGGTTTAAGGAGGGCTGATCCATGTGTTCCTCACCCCATTGGATTCCTTGGCCAAACATTGACCCTGGGAATTGTTTGCTCTGCCTAAGGCAAGGGAGCCACCCAGATTGATCTCAGACTTTACCACACCAGCCCTGATGTCACTTCTGCCCTACAAGGCCCCGTGTAGTGCACTGGGCATCACGTGTGTGTGCCCAGCATGATGTTTGTGGATGTTCTTGGAAAGGCTAGTTTTTCTCTGGCAGGGCGTGCGGCGACACTGTTGCCACCACAAACCAACCCTCCTAGTTGAGTTTCCTCTGGCTCCCTTTTTTACAGTGTGAGCTGTCTTGCCGATGGCTATGGGATCAATTTAGAGATTAACTGCTCAAACTCTCCACCTGGTTCTGGTCTTACCTTCACAGATAAATGCCCTGCAAGGGGCTGAGTGGTGGCTCCTGATTTACAGCAGTGTCGGGGAGATCTGGATGAGGGCAGACTGGCTGCCTGGCAACAGCAGCAGCAAGGTCCTGTTGCCACCTGCTCGGCCCCGGTATTTCCAGGGGGTCTTCGCGAAAGAGCCCTTCGGTGGGGCTGGGCTCGGCCCGGCACGGGGCGCGGGCTGGCCCCGCTAGGGGGAGCTCGGGGCCCACGCACTGGCCCGCGGACCCCCGCGCCGCGCCCCGCCCCACCCCGCCCTGCCCGCCGCCGCTGGGATCGGCACGGCACGGCACGGCACGGAGCGGCCTGGCTTTCCCACAGCAGCAGCTCCCCGGTAGCCCAGCCGTGCCGTATATGGGGAGAGGCTCCGGGCTGTGGGCAACACTCGCCCCTCGCCCACAGCGAAGCCCTGGCCGGGAGGATGAAGGAGGGGTGGGCGTTACCCGGTGCCACCGGGCTGGCACTCACCCCGGTATCGCCGGCGGGCACCCCGACCGGACGCCTGTGCCGTGCCCGCTGCTGGCACCGGAGCATGCGGGAGGCTGGGGTTGGCGGTGGCCAGGCTGGCCCAACCTGTCCGGACCCAGCTGGGGTGGGCAGGTGCCTGCGAGGGTCAGGCTGGGACCTGCACTGTCCATCCGGACCCTCATCATCCCTACACAGAGGAGCTAAAAATGGATGTGTGGGGTTAGGGTGGCAGCCACCGAGGAGTGGGCAAAAAATGGGTGTTAGGACAGCAGAAGGAAATGATGTGGTGGTGAAAGTTAGTGTGAAAAATGTCATCCTTGCTGTCATCCACTACTATGTGTCTTTGAAGCACTGTGGCAGAGATGGGCTCTAAAAAGAGATATAAAGGCACACAGAGAGGTGGTCTGGCAGGCACTGAACTCCTCATGTGTGGATATAGGAGAAGAGAGAAAAGCCTCACTGGAACTATTGGTTTGGTTTTTTTTTTTTTAATGGATAATTTAATCAGTGACATTAAGTCCTCTTGATTATTTCTTGACATGGGTACTGCCTATTTATTAATGTAATTCATACAAACATATCAAGCAGTTGTTACACAGCAAGTAAACAAAAGCACTCAAGAGTTTTTGATCGGACCACATAAAAGTAATCGAAGAGGTTAATTATCACTGTTAATTATTGCTTTGCAGGTTTGGTTTCACACAGCACCACCTGGTGCCCTTGGTCCTTGGAAAGCCAGGGTGATGGGCCTAGGGTGATGGCAGCAACAAGGGCGGAGGACAAGGAATTCCTGCCATTGGCAGGACATTCGTGGAAGGACTCACAGTTGGTGTCAGTATGTCCAGGCTGGGACAAGGAGGTTTTGTGGAGGCCTCTGGACATCAGTGCTTAATCAGCTTTGACTTCCTGCTCCATCAGCTGACTCCTCTGGTTGGCCAGCTGGAGGCCTGTGAGGAGCCACCCAGGGAAAAGAAGGTTCAGAGGCTGGAAAACTTTCCCTGGAGGGAGCCATGAAGGAAGTTTTAACTAATTTAGCATAACAAAGGAAAGGTTAAGAGGTGACTGGATCATCATCTCTAAGTACTTACTTAGGAAAGAGACTTCTGGAAGCTGGAGGGTCATTTAAGTTGGAGAACAAAGGCATAAAAACATATAATGCCTCAAAGATGAAAATGGTGAAAAAAAGGGGCATCTCCCTTTTTAATGCTTAAGGTTATCTACTAATGTTCTCAAGGATGGTAGCTTACATCCTTCAATATCTTTAAATACAGATCGAACATCTTTCTAAAAGACACACCTGCGGTCAGATGGAAATTACAGACTTGTGATTCTGTGGCCTGTGTCTTGTAGGAGTTCATATTAAATGATTTTATCTGATCCTTTGGCCTTCAGATCTATACTTCTCCTTGCAATAGGTAACAGCTGCTGTAAACCTGCTGAATCTGGTAGTTCGTAGATGAACATAATATGATACACTCTGTGTCTTCCTCACCCCAAAACATAGTCCTGATGGGTTGGTCAGGACCACTGTGCCATTGCAGACAGCAGGGTACCCCTTGAGAGCCCCCTTTTCCCTCAAATGGATTTCAGGGGTGCAGGATTTTCCCCACACTAGTTTTCTGTCCAGGGGTGGCTGAAGACTTGCTGCTGCACATTTGATGCAAGCATGTTCTATGATTTGGGCTCTGCTGTTTGCTGAGGACTACTGAGGTATATGGCAACAGCTGCACAGGCCACATGGCTTTATTTCTGCTGAGCTCTGGTTACTCTGAAAAGTGACTGTCCCTGAAATAGTGGGAACCAATACCTGCTTTTACAGAAAATTTACAGTTTGGGAGAAGGAGTCCTCTCTTGGCCCAGCCCCACTTCCCCCAGTGCTCAGGTTTCTGTTGGCCAAGTCCAAATTTGCCTGATGGGGGCACAAACCTAAAGCTCTTAGCTGCCAAATCCTCCTGATTTAAGGCTGCTGCATGGTTTGAATTTCTTTCTCCTTGGAGTCCTTGAGTTGCTCAGCTGAGCATTGTGTTAATGCTGGGCTTTGAATTTGCCATTCCTCCTTCAAATTGCTATGCTCTGTTGCCCAGCCATGCAGTAGTTCCTCAGCTGATGTAAATCAGTTTAGCTCTGCTGCCTTCACTCTTCTGTCATGTACTCTGGCTCACGCTGTCTCCTCACAGCCCAGCATCCTGAGACAGCCACCACAGCAACCTCGCTTGCCCCTGTGGACCCTGCATAGGAAGGTGAGGTTTAGCTGGAGGCGTCGATTAAAGCCCAGTCAGTTGGGGCAGAGCTTTGGTGGAGCAGTGCTCTTGTCGTCTTAGTCCTGGGTCTGGGACTGGTCTCTCATATCTCCCACCCTTTTGGACAGGCACGTGAAGTACTGCTGTCTGTCAGCCCCCTCAGTGCCAGCAGTGTGGCAGATTCGAACTGGGTGAACATTGCCACAAGCAATACCTAAGAAGACAGCATTAGGTTCTTGACTTCAGCAGACTTCCTGACGGATTCAGACTTCCAGCATGACTCAGGGTATTGTCGTGTATCCTTAAGATAACATCTTTTGCTTGCCAACATATAGGCTGGCTGCCAAAGGTGGGGGAGGAGATCTGTTGTGAGTCTTTTGTATGTGCTCATAGTAAATAGATACATGCGAAGTTGATTGCACTCGCCTTTCTCTTTCTCTGCTAGGAATGGAAGGAAGGGAAGAAATAGTCCCTTGTGGTCTGCCACAGACCACTTCCCCTCACTGTTTGGTTCCTCAAGTTCATTGGGTGCTGCTGCAGCCAGCACACACCCCAGAAGCAATGGCATCGGGATCCACTTTTTGCAGTGTGGTTCAAGATGCCTGACCAGCTGACCAAGAGGCTCTCCCACTCCACATCTGAACATACGGCTGGGTGAGAGAGGTGCTGGTATCCTTGGTTATGGGTGAAGGGAACAGGGGCACAGCAAACCAAAGTGACACGGAGGTGCTGCTGGCTGGGGTCAGAGCTACCTGTGGCGGTGGCACCCTGCCTGGGTTAGCCCTCGTCCTGCAGAGCTGAGCAACATCTGGGCCAGCTCAGCTCTGCCTCATGCCCTTGGTCCTTGCCTATTTGCAAAAACGCAGGACAGCATCGGTTTTTGATGTACTGCCTTGTTGCAAAACCATTAACTTTTCCAGTTTAAATGCTTAATACAAGGACCTTATTTTGAAGACTGACAGCTGAGCTGCCTCTGTTTAGGACAATCATTTCCAACTGCTCTCTCACAAGATGCTTTCTTAAATGTTTTAAAAATAATAATAAAGGTTGTAGCCACATCTGTGGCTGCCTTTATCTCAGAGCAGGGAAAATGAGCTTGGTGGCTGTGAGGTGCTTTCTGAAATGGAAGTCTTCTCCTGCAGATGGCACAGTTCCTGGTGGTGGAAAGACCGGCTGCTAATGTAGCACTCACTGAAATTTCTGGCACTAGTGTTCTGTGGCAGAGTGAAAAGACCAGCCTAAAACCCACCTGATTTAGGCTGTTATCCTAAATCAGCTGTGGGGTTTTTTTATGTACACCATCCAGCTGAGCTGACACATTGGCAGGGCAACCCAGTAAGGAGATCTATAGTGTCAGTGAATGGTTTTACTTAAATGCTTCTCTTTTTCTATTAGTTCTTCCTAGGCTGCAGTATCAGTCTTCCACCCTTTCCTAGCACAGCTGTAAGGTGAGGAAGCAACACAAATTTTTGCCTCAGTGGAAAAGAATGGCAAAGGTACAGAGCACATCTGGAGCTGTCTTCTATGCATTGCTCCTGAATTAGTGGGCTCAATTGTTGACTGGTGTAAAAAAATCCACCTCAATGGCATACCAACGAGGTTACAACAGTTTGCTGCAGCTGAGGCTCAGTCCTTAACATCTCTAGGAAAAGCTGATTAGGTCCGGTGGATTGCTGACTTCTTTTATGAAGAAGCTGTAAAAAGTTCTTTTCTTCTGCTAGTGCTTCTCTCTGGGGAGTTGTTGGCAGAGAGAGGCAAGTCTCTCAGCAATAATACATTTCAAAGTTATTATGCTAGCAGAAAAGAAACACAAGGATTTGAACTTGGTAATATATATTTTTTAATGACAGGCCAGAGCACTAAAGGGATCACCCCTGCCCACTGCACAGACCTCCCTGGGTCTGCAGAGCACCTGGCTTGCTGCACCATGGGACAGCAGCAGCTGCATCTGGGACCCCATTTCAGGACTAATCCTGGTGGGAGATCATAAATGGGGCTCTTGGTTTTAGTGACTTAGTGCTGCCACTGAGCCAGCTCCTGCACTGGCTGGGTGATGGGGAATTTGGATGGAGCTTGCCCAGCCTCTGGATATATCTGTTCCAACTGCGGACAGACAGGGTCACCTTCTCCCTCCATCCCACTGCTGTAACAAGCCTACTGGTTGTGTTGATGCATTTGGGTAGCAAGTGATGCAGCTGAGCCTGAATCTTTGTGCTGCTGTGGTAATAATAGTGCTTTCACGTAGGAAATGAGTGAATTGTCAGCCAAGACCTCCTCTCTTTGTAATGATTAACCCTCTGCTAATGATTTGATATAATACTGGGCGATGTTGAGTGCTACAATATTGATGTTTAATGTGGTCCAACGCAAAGGCTCAGGAAGCAATAAAGACTTACTCCAGCTAATGTGTGAGGGGTGGGTTGTCTCTGGGCCCCATGCTAGCTGATGTCCTGATGTGTTTGCCGTGGTGTGGCAGCCTTTCCTAACATAAGCTGAATTTCTGGCTAATAATTTAGTGAAGGCTTTGCTATGTTTCCAATTACTGGAAAAAGCCATGATTCTTTTTTGCTACGTGTTATAAAATCAGCCATTCTTACTCTGCAGAGCCAAGGGAAAGCAACTTATCCCTCTCTTTGAGCTTCTAATCAGTCCTGTAGCAAAGCCTGCCCACCTCACAGTGATGTGCTGGAGCTCTGCAGAGGTGCTGCCTATGGGGACAGGAGCCAGCTCCCAAATGGAGGAGGGTAGCAGAAGTAGAGCATCGCACCAGGGCACCTACTCAGCTCCAGGACCCTTTTTGCCCAGCACATGGCTGAGGTAGATGGAGCTGGCACAGACTGGTGCCACAAATAAGGTGGTGTGGGAGGAAAACTTGGAAGGACAAATGACTGAGTATTGATTCCCCTGGCTGGTTGCAGAGGGATTTCATTTAGCAGCACTGCCAATGACATTATGTGCAGGATCTTGTCCATGGCTGGTTCAGTGGCATTAAGGGAATTACTTTGGCCTAATGAATAGGAATAAGAATATTTCAGCCTCCTCCCTGGAAAGTAATGGTGGATCGTCAAGTGTGCAGCCAAGTGCAGGTCTAGTCACTTGCCAAGTGAATGCAAATGGCAGGTTGTTTTATTTAATGGAGACCATGGTGTGTTGGCCAAAACTGTTGTCTTTTTTCTCTACAGAGTGGTTCCTCCACCCCCACCCCTTCTAAATCAGATTTTGTATCTGCTCCTCACTGGCTGGTGTGTGGGGTTTTTTTGTTTGTTTTTGATTGTTTGTTTGGTTGTTTTTTTGTTTGTTTCATTTGTTTTGTTTTTTTGTTTTGTTTTGGTGGGGTTTTTTGTGTGGTTTGGTTTTGTTGGGTTTTTTTTTTCCAAGCAGAAGAGATTTTTTGCTGACTCTTGCACTGAAATCTGCCTATAGATTGCACCAAAGCTCCTCAATCAGCTGTATTTTATGCTGCACTCTGAGAGGAGGCTGGAGTGGTCACTGCCAGCCTGCAGTAGAGCTGCAGCTCCCTGTCTCCTTCCAGCTCAGAGACAGTGAGATGCTCCATTGATGTCACTGCTGCCCCATCCCACCGAGACCAAGGGGACATGATGAGCTGCACACCGTGGCATTGGGCCCTTTGCTGGTCTGGTGGTTTGAGAGCACCTGGGTTGCAATGCACTTTGGTTTGGACAAACCATTTGCTCTTGCAGCACACCAATACCTCTGCTGTTCAGCTGCAATTCTGCCAGGCACTTGCCAGTGGCTCCCCTCTAAAGCTCATCCTGCCTCCTCTGGCACAGCCCATGGAAGTGACGCTTCCACAAGCTGCTGCGGTTAACCAGAGGTTGCGGGGATGAAAGACCCTGTGAGGGGCCAGCCCCTCAGCTGCTGTACCTGCACACAGCCCGAATGCCAGCCAGGTGCTCTGGGCTGCAGGGTGGGGGCAGTGTAAAAGCAGGACTGAACCCCCAGCTGAGCACAGAGTCCAGCAAACTGAGGCCAGGGGTGCTGGGGACAGAGGGGGGTCCCATCCGATCAGGGCTTTAATTTAGCACAACACTTACAGTGACTTACTGAACTCTTGGAACACAGGCCATGACTCACCACAGCTCCTGAATTAGATCAGCGTGAGACAAAATACCATCACAAACATTTTCAGATAGCATGTGGCATTTTGCTTCTTACAACATTGATGATCTGTAAAAGTAATGGCTGAGGTTTTTTTTTTCCTTCCTGTTTTTTTTCTAAAAACCAGAAAGTGTTTGCAAAGTAAACTCTGACATTTCAGCTATAGACCAGTCACCTTTCAAATAAAATGGTTATGACTGCTCACCAGCATGGAGATTTCTGCTTAAAGAGCTGGGGGGAGGTGGGGTTTTCATTTATTTGTTCAGAATCAGCATTCTGTCCTAATTAATTTTTTAGTTGACAGGGAGAACAGGTTTCTGCTTTGTTTCGCCAAGTGTTTTGATGTACAAGCAGAGATGTCACACAGGATGTGTGTTTGCAAAAGAGCCTGACGGGAAAGATCAAAATTGATTTGGTATGTTTGCAGAGAAAGAAGCTCCATATCTGCAAAATAGATCAGGGAGTGACTGAAGGCCCCAGACACCAGCATTTTGGAGCTGAAATTGTGACTCTAAGCTGGTCACCAAAATCCTGTTGACCTTGCAGAAGCCATGATTTCATGCCAGGAACCTGTTACATTCCAGTACCCACTCCCAGTCTCTGACCTGCCCCAGACAACTCAGCATAGCTCTGGGCCCTTCTCTTGCAGGATGAGCCCAATGACTTCTGCTTCAAGTCTGAGCAGAGCAGGGGCTGCTGAATGATCTGGGAATGAGCTGGGCTGGGAGAGATGCTAGACAGGTCTCTGACCATTTGCAAACAAGCTGCAAAATCACACTGACAATAGGCCTGCAAAGCTGCCTTTTGGCTGGAACCATGCCTGGAAAATGTAATTCCCAAGCAGGGACTTCAGCAGTTACAAAACCCTGACTGATGTGGTCAAAGGACATGGTAAACACATGACCTGTTACCATGATCAGCCAGGCTGGATCCTACTAATGTGCTTGTTTAACCCTCTCTGCCACCACCTAGAAGCTTCTGCCTCTGAGTGCTACCAGCTTCAGCCCTTCCTGGTGCAAACCCCCCTATCCCCAGGCACAGGCAGATGGAAGTTCCCTGGAGGAGAGCTTGCTTAGCTGATGGGAAAGCAGCAGTGGAAAGCATGGGAATGGGTGAGGAGCTGGTTGCACTCTTCCTATGGAGATCCCAAGAATGACTTCTTGGCATGAGGGCTCACTGGGGTGGTGGCACCAGTGCTGCTTGGGGTGGAGTAGGGGACTGTCACCTCTTTCCTGATGCATGACTGCTTCTGAAGGCAGTCAGTCCCCCTGGCTCTTTTTCTGCTGCCTAATCCTGCTGTGGCAAATCAGTGCTAGGATGAGTTGGCTGTAGTGTGGGGTCCATGCTGGGACAGATGGAGGTAGGATGTAGGTTCTGTTGGGGGTGCACATCCATAATCTGTGCTTTATGGGCATGGCAGCACAGCTTTGGGAATCCTCAAGGGCAGGGACACCATGTGGGGACATCCCTGTCCCACTCTGTTGTTTCCTGTGGACATTCACTTTCACGGGCAGGCAATAGCAATAAGTCCTTCATAAGCTGTCCTAACTTAATTCTAACTGGTCTCTAACAGCACAGCCGTCCTGGACTGATTGTCATCCATAGCAATACCATGGCTAGGCCTGAAGTCAGTGCCAGCCAAGGTGCTTTGGCTGAGGTACACAAAGGTGGAACTGGGTGCTCTCATGTCTCCAAAGAGCCACGGTGCCATGTTCTGCAGTTGGCATGAGCTGGCACTGTGCTTGGTGAGTTCAGAGGATGTTTTTACACAATGGGGGCTAGAAAGGATTGAAGAAGTTTTCTTTTTCTTCCCTTTTTTAAACAATAAATAATGGCAAAATCCATCTCCTGCCTCTTTTAAAAACAGCTCCTTTTCCTGATGGATAGATATAATGAGATTCTCAAAGTCGTAAATCTGCTGTGACTTTATTACCTGCATCTGTTGGAGATGATGTGAAGAGAACTTCATACAGAGAGGACTCTTGAAAGGTTACAAAAGGAACCAGCAGTCTTCAGAAAATCTTAATCTAGAGAAAATGGCCAAGAAAACCTGTGCAGAAAAAAGCACTTGAGCTGGATGAATAGGTGTCAGGGCTGAAAGGAGTGACACTGGCAGCAGGGCACCGTGCTGTGAAAGTGAGCCAAAGTCAGTCCCCTGCGTGAGCAGCTCTGCTGAGGGAGCTGGGCTGCGGCTGCCGTGTGCAGCCCTCACCCCCAGCACTGGGCGAGCAAGGGGCTGGCCGGCGCCCCTGCCCTCGCACACACCAAGCCCCTGTGCTGGAGGCGGGGTGGGGCACAAACATCCCATGGGAATGGGGAGGGATGCAGGAAGTGGGCACAGAAAGTAAGTAATTTTTAAGCTGGTCAGTAGATAAGTGGGAATCTGACTGGCTCCCAGGTGAGCTGATGGCAGCTCTGTGCTTGGTGTGGAGGCCTGTCCCAGGGACTGGCCAAACCCTCAAAAGATCCCAGTGACTCTTGAGCAGGGTAGCAATTTCTCAGCTGGGACAGGTACCTGCTTGATGTGGCTGTGGCCAAGAAAGCAGGTAAATGAGGATGTCCCAGCCTGTGCCTCATCCCCAGAGCCAGTCCTAGGGCTGTCAGAGGGCTGCCAGGTGTGGTGAAAATGGGCTGGAAATGGTGCTGGAAAGCGTAGCCTGCTCTTGGAGCACAATGAGCTGTTGTGCGAGGTCATGTCTGCAGTGTGATGCAAAGATGTTTTCATGATGTCATAATTCAAGCTGGCAGTTATTTTAGTGGCAGGGAGCAAAGCTTAAACCTTTCTCTCCCAGTTGCAAGAGGGAAGACAAAAGAAGGAGCTTTGTTTGTTGGCTTTCCTGCCCAAAGTAGCCTCTGCTCATGCTGACACCTCACCCTTGCTGAGACAGGGAGGCAATCCAGAAAGCAGAAGTGCAAGCAGGGAGAGAGCAAATGACATCTTTAAGTTGTGATCGTTGAAGAATATTAACTGATCTCAAGCTTTGTGAGTGCCAAAAAGTGATGCTTGAGCAATGTGGCGCCAGAAATCATGAAGTCACTTTTGTAGCCTTGGAAAATGCAGCTGCTTTGGGATTTCAGCCCAAGGAGGCTATTATTATCCACTGTGCAGAATGAAGCTTCTGTTGGGAGCTTTTACAAGGGCTATCAGTCTTCCGAAATAGTAGTTGTTTTTATCACCTGGCAGTAATGATACTCTCTGGTCCCTTTAATATCTGAGTATGTTCCCAAAGTGAGACCAGGAAACTCATTTAGGGCTTGCCCCCTCTGAGGGAAACAGCTTACAATTTTCTGCCAGGTAGCCCTTACTGTTGTGAGAATGGGCATGGCTCACCTAATAAAATCCTCGCTGACAGCCACAACCTCCTGGAGGTTTAAGTCGTTTGTTGCAGAGCAGAGCAACATATATCATGGCTGAAATACACGCCAAGCAGCAATCCTAATGTACGTGGTGTCTGCTGTAATTGATTTGCAGGCAGGACAAATACCTGGCGGAGAGTGCAAGGGGCTCTGCGTACTCTCCTGGCTAAACCGATATAACGGTGTGTGAAATGGTATTGCTGAAGCCTGTGGCTAAAATCCAGCTTGTGGGCTGGCTGGCTGTTAAAGTGGCATTGCCCAAAATATGCCTGTCCCGACGTGTGTTGGCTGGGGCACCGGGGCTCCGGCTCAAAAGGAAATGCATTATAAACCAGATCAAAAGTGATGACTCTTGCCAGTGTAGTGTGTGTAGCATCATGTGTGCATTGACTTCCATTTTTTTGGCCAGTGCTGAGATTTATTTTTCCTCCAAGTAAATGCTGCATGAGAGAAGGCCTTGTCCAGTTGCTTGTTTCAGTTGGTAAATAAGGCAAGTTCCCTGTGTGGGAGGCACTGCCACCTGGGACCCCTGTGTCGTGACATCCCCTCTCAGCGATGGGATGAGTGATGGGACCAAAGCTACTTAAAACCACAGGGAGTTGTGAATTTTAGGGATGGCTAAAGTCAATGGTGATGGCTCAGTGTGGTACCACAGATACTCTCCTACCTTGGCTGTAAAGCGTGGGATGGCTCTGGGCAAACCTATGTCCCCTGCACTAGGAAACAACCTTAAAATTTGCTCTCATCCAACATCTTACACGTGCAGGTGAGGACAGCTGCAGTAGTGTCACCCCATCACTCAGTTACTGGGCAACGTGGAGTTTGGAGGTGGCCAGAGAGGTGTGAAACCTCAATGGACACCTCTAAACAGCCCTGCCCAAAATATGGGCTGGCTGGGGGATCGGATGCTGGGGAAAGGCTGCCATCTCCCAGCAAGCTGCTTAATTTCATACGCTGCACAGAGTTGCTTCGCCACATGTGTCGTTCCGCCCCCGCCTCCCTCCCCTCCCAGGATCAGGCAGTATTAGAGACTTGATCCTTGGGAGATGCTGGGGCAAATGTCTTATAGTGCAAAACTGGAGGAGCTCAGCCTGTTTAGCTTATTAAAAAGAAGATCAAGAGGTGACTTAATTGTGCTGTGTGAGGTACCTTCACGGAGAGAGAAAGGCAGGTATTACAGGGCTGTTTAATCTAGAGGAGAAAGGCAGCACACGAGCCTGCACCTGGAAGCTGAAGCCAGACAAATTCAAATTGGAAATCAAACAGACCTTTTTAAAAGAAAGTGTTAATAAAGATTAAACTGCCCAGGAGAGTCTTTGATATATTTAGAACCAGACAGGATGCATTTCTGTGCCATACACTTTAGCCACGCAGGAGTTACCGGGCTCGGTACAGGAGTAATTGGATGCCAGACTCAGCCCTGCATCAGGGAGAGGTCAGGCGAGATGATCTAATGGTCTCTGCTGGCTGTCGGTCCTCCAGAGCCCAGTGGCTGTGATTTGTGTGCCTGCAGCCAGCTGGCTGACGGGAACGCGGCTCTACCAAGAAAAATTGGTGGGGAAACACAAGGAACATGGCACTGTGTCAACAGGGACAAGAAGAAGACAGGTGAAGACTGACAGGCATGTGGAGAGAGTCAAAATATTAGAAAGGAAAGGCTTTTAGCCAGAAATGGCTTTTTATAAAAAAGACAGATTAACTCTGTGGACATTAGCAGACACGTACATTTTTTTTTGTGCATAGCAACCCCTAATTTTTCTCACAACTCCTTAAAAATAAAACTGCCTCTCTAGTTTTATACTGACCAGAAAGTCAAGGTTTCAATAGGAAAACCTCATTTGGGGAAAGCAAAAGACAAACCATATCCCAATTTCATGTAAGAAAGGTATGGTGAAACAATACCTGAAAACCTCAGTGAGACCCAGGAGCAGTTCAGGAACCACTGCTCACTCGACAATGCTGAAATACATTATGAACTTATTTTTCCACTGTTTTTATGAGCCATTCCTGAGGCCTGGCAGGTAGGTATGGCTGCAGAGTGGAGCTGCCTTGGGCTGCCCCTCCTTGTTTATAGTAACACTGGGATTAGTCAGAGCTTGTCTCCCGCTCAGTGCCCAGAGTCACTGCCCTGGCCCTGCAGGATGGTGTGCCAGGACTGAGATCTGAGCTACAGCACAGAAGGGTGGAGAAGCACACTGAGCCTCAGTCTTGCCTGGGCTGAGCAATGGGCTCCTTCAGCAAAGGACAGAGCTTGTGGAGGGCTCTTCAAGAGAAGTTGTTATTCAAGGTGCTTTTCATAATATTTAAAAAATGTGTTTGCTTCCTCCTGCAAATGTTCAAACATCTTTAAAGTGTCTGTGGTGCCAAGCTGCTTCTCACCCTGTTTTAAGAGAAAATAAGCTTTCTTTAAGAAAAAGGAGACACAAAAAGCGCAGCAAGCCCGAAGTTAACAGTGAGCAGACCGAAACTAAATTAACACCAGCAAGATTTCAGCTGCCCATCCAAAATATTGTGTCTCACAGCAAAGGGTCCGGGAAAAGATGGGAGAACAGATTGTTTTAGCACATCTTTGCGGTGTCTCTGCAGCACAGATGAAGCTCAGGCTGGGTCCTCTTCCCCTTGCCAAGCCTTCAGTAGGGACTCCCAGCCTCCAAAAGTGGACAGTCAGAGGCACAGGCTTGGCAGTGCCATGAGCACCTTTGGGTCCAGCGCTGTGGGGAGATTTGACTTGGGTGTTGCAGCTGGCCAGTTTGGAGAAGCACCATCTACAAGACAAGAGCCCAAAAAAGGACCCTGTGGGTGAAATGGAGGCAAGGAACAGGGAAGGAGAGCCTGGACCTTCTCCGCTGACATAAAGGTGGAGGTGAGAGCATGGGAACACTAGCCATCGGCCATGGTGTTGCAGCTCCATGTGGCTTCTGGTGGTTAGCTTCAATGATGGAAATAGGCAGCTAACAGTGAGTTCCTCTTTGTAACTGATAACAGTCAAAACAGCTTGAAAACTATTCATAATGAGAGCTCTGAGAACAGCCAATGCTCCACACACACAGAGCAAATACTGTCATTAAGCACTCTTTGGATGACAGTCCCAGCAGTTCATTATCCCCCATCACTACTTGGGGAGGGCAGAGAAGGAGAGAGGGGGTAAGGACTTCTTTTAAATAATGCTTGCTTTTTTTTTTTTTTTTTTTTTTTTTTTTTTTTTTTTTTTAAATTAATCTCCACTGTAAAGCAGAGCAACAAAGGAGCAGTGTAAAGATGGCATCCTGCCTCATCAGTGCCCTCCCATGCTGGAGCCTGGAGCTTTTACAAGAACCAGTCAGGAAAATCGGGCATGGACTAGCAAGGGGAGGCCTGATGGCGAGAAGGGCTGCATCCTGCCGCAGCAGGGCCCAGGACTCTCTGCAGAGCGAGGCTACATGGGATTGCTCCCAGCACAGGGACCCACTGCCATGGATGTGAGTTAAAAGGTAGGGCTGCAGTGGTGGCATGGGGAGGTGAAAGGCCAGGCTGTGCTTAGACGTGTGTGAGGCTGGCACAGCTAGCAGCAGCCCATGTCTGTGTGGCCATTTATCACACCTGCTCTGTGTGGGCGCAGTGGCACAGCATGGCGTGACACGGGATGACACGGGACGGCATGACATGGCACTGCATGCAGGACACCTCTGGGCAGGCAGCCTGCTCTGCTCCCACACCTGCATCCCAATGTGTTCACCTCACTTGAGCTAGGTGTGCAGGAGTGCCAGTGGCACATCAAAAACACACACAGGGACACCATGATGTTCCTGTTGCCGTCAGGTGCTCCCCTGGGACACGGAGCCAGCTGGGGACACCTGTCTCATCCATTTGCCACATGTGCAGTGCATTGTGGGGTGCCTGCAGAGCCTCCCTGGCTGCCATGGCACCTGGAAGCACCTGGACTTTTACAACACCACAGGCGGCCCATAGCCACTTGAGATAGGGCACCTGGCAAGGGGCCACATCTCCGGCTCATCCCTTCCCTTGCACAGCTGTTTCCTTCTGGGCTGCAGCTGGTGCTGCCCCAGCAGCTCACACCCATCCCTGCTGGCTGTGGAGGGAGAGCCCAGGCAGGGCTCTGGCCCTTTTGGCACATCCCTGGCAAAGGCTTTGCTGCTCAGTGCCACCAAAACACAATTCCAGCCTTCATTTTATTTAATTTATGTTGTTAATGAATTGTATTTATCATCATGCTGTCCCTATTTTATTTTAATTAATTTTTTTTTTAGATGTATCATTTCTGGGTGTATTTTTTTCCTCTGGAAGTGCAAAGAAAAGTTTATTTTTAAGACTCTAGCTAACATTTCTGACCCACAGTAGGCAGTGGCTCCAGCAGACATCAGCTCCAGCCCCACCACCCATTCACAGCAAACAGTGCATCAAGTGTCAGGAGCCTCCTCCTCCTCCTCCATGCAAGGTTGCTCACAGTTTGTGACTTCCTCACATGGCTGCAGGTCGGTGGCCTGGGCTGTGCCTCTGAAGCCCCATCATGCATGTAGGGCCCCTTCCACAGGGGGACTCAGGGCAGGGGGACAGCCAACAGAAGCAGGTCTACAAGATCTTGTCATGCAGTGGAGCAAACCCTATAGTTACCTGCTCTCAGTGAGGAGGCAGAGGATGCTAACCCTGGTATGGGAACAGGGCTGGCAGTGCCGTCTGCATTTGCAGACTGAGCCAAAATGTATCCTTCCTAGGCTAGAGGGGGACATCAAGAGACAATGTTTTACAATTAGCCTCCTAATTTGAAAACAGAGTGTGGCTTTTGGTTTTTTTTTTTTTTTTTTTTAATGTCAGGGACAGCATTACAGTGCAGTTTGGGATGCCTGACCAGAAGTTTTTAGGATGTGAAAATCCTCTTATGTCCAAAGGAAACCTTTGTGCCCTGGTTGGAGGAGCCCAGAACCCTGGTGCTACCATCCAAATTTGTCAGGACATCCCTTGGGCATCAGGAGGAATGCAGATGGGGCTTGTTAAAATGTGTGCAAATATTTTCCTTGTCTGCCAAGTCACCTGGGCAGCTGTGATGAGTCACCATGGTTATACCAGCGCTCTGGCCATGCTGTTCATCAGCATTATCTCCTCTTCATCTGCAGTATCTGGAGGAATCATCATCACTTATTCCCGAGTCACAATGCTGAATCTCTTCAATTCCTGCAACATTGCTGCATTCACAGCCTTGTCATTATCTGGAGGCTGATAACCTCAGATGGAGGTGCTAATTTTTTAAGTCATTGAGCAATGTCCTGTTTGTGACGCTGCGGATGTCCAGAGATACAAGATACAGCAGCCTTCTCCATCCTCCCAAATCACCCTCTGAACCCTCCACCGACCCAGCTTCATTGTCCTGCTTAGTCCTTGAAACAGATCCCAGTTTACAGCAGCCCAACTGCACATCACATTACAGCCCCTCCTCACACGCCATGATCTGGCATTGCTGTTTAGCAGGGCCTGCAGATCACATTTTAATGGTTTTTTTTTTTATCACCATGACACCCAAAGTATTACACCAGCTCATTCCCAAGTGTGGCACTGCTCTGTTTTAATGAGCTTTGGAGATTGCATCCGCACTGAGGACCCGGCTGTTTCACGGGGGTCAGCAGGGCTAATTAATCTGGTGTGTGCCCAGAGCCCCAAGCCTGCCTGTGGCCCTGGCTGGGGCAATGCTGAAGGCAGGGCTGGGCTGCAGCTGAGATGTGAAACCACCTTAGAAAGTGTACTGAAAGGGGCCTGTTCTCACCCAGCTCTACCCCTTAACTTGAGGTTAACACTGTTTCTAGTATCAAGGTCTAACGTCTTCCTGCGAAAACAAACAAAAAGCCTAATTTTGAAACAGTGTCCAAGCAGGGCTCTGTCACTCACCCCGTAAGGTTGTTGGGCTCAGATGAGGATGCTCCTGGTTGGTGCCTGTGTCTGCCTCTGGCCTCCATGGCGCTGGTGGGGTCAAGACCGGGAGTCCTCATCCCAAGGAGATGGGCTAATGTGCTTTGCATCCCCCACCCCGTTCTGAACTCCCAAGGCACACATCCCCACTGTGGTGCCTGTGGGAAGGGTTAACAGTGTTGCTGCCTTTGCCTCTGGCTGCTGCAGGATTTCCCTCCTGTTTCCCCCAGCCCTTCAGCCTGTATTATTGCTGAAATTGGAAGGAGAGGCTTGGACAGCACTGGGGTGTTTGTGTATTTGAAGTTCAGAAAACCGAGAGTTGCTGAGATGGCTTTTCCTTCCTGGGAGGAAAGCCAGAGCTGAGGCTGGGCTTTTCTTCCTCCTCCTTCCCTCTAAACAAAACTCAAGTTTTTAGCTGCTTCAGCAGGTAATTACTGCCTGTGTGTCAGGAAGAGCCATGGAAAACCCCCTTTGCTCCATAAAATGGAGCAGACACATCTATCACCCTCCTTGATACAGCTGTCCTGCCATGTGTTGTCAGGGAAGTGACACCTGGTGCTGGGATTTTCTTGAAGTGACAATGATGGGTAGCAGTGATGGGGCAGCAGTGACGGGGCAGCCCACAGTGGGAGGTGGCATGGTTCTCCTGCCTGTCCCCATCATCATCCCCGTCTGGGCTGTGAGGGGTGGGTGGCCCTGGTGTGGTCCTTCTGTCGGCCTCAGCACAGGTCAGGAAGTGTTTGGGCAGGGTGCCCAGTACCTGAGTAGCTCCCAGCCAGTGGGCTGGGCTCCCATCAGCACCCCGTGCAGGTGCAGGAGAGGGATGTGGTGGAGATGGGTGAGTGTGAGCCCCATTGCCCTGTCTGAAACAGCACGTGGCACCCATAGGAAGCACCAGGCCTGGTTTTCTACATGTTTGCAGAAGGTCTCCTAATCCAACAAAATAAATAAATTGATAAATAAGAATTGCCGGGCGAGACGTGGTGGCAGGGTGCCAGTCCCAGCTCAACCAGTCATTTGCAGTTCTCATTAATTTGAGCTGACCTTTGCTCACGTTTCCACCACAAGCACATTCAAAACAAGGCAGACATTTAACTTTGTTTTGGGCAATGTTACTCTAATGTGGCTTTTTTCTGCATAACTCTCTCTTTTATGGTAATCAGATGTACTGCCAACTTTTTTCTTGCTATGTACACCAGCGAAGGGAACCAGATGCTTTGTGTTTTCCTCTGAAATGTATCTGAATGTTGTTTTTGTTTAGTGTTTCAGAGGGAGGGTTGTCTTACAAAAAGCATTTCATAAATCCAGCCCTCACTGCACCCTGTTGCCCAACTTATGGTGGGTCCTGGCTGTGGCTCCTGGCTGGATTTGCAGTTTCTCCTCAGCACAGTGTGGCAGCAGCCCCAGAGGCACTGTGGGGATGGTCTGCAGCTGTCCTGGTTTCAGAAGGACACGGCTCCCAGTAGAGGACACCTCACAGGAGGGATCCCTGCTGACGTGGGGTGGAAGGTGTTTGGGGCTTGGCAGGTCTGTCCCACTGACTTCTTGCACCACAGAGCATCTTCAGCTTGGCCATGTTGTGCAACTGGCTGTGGCTCTTGCGGGGGATCACTGGGGTCAGCCCAGAACCATGTCTCAGGGGAGCTGATCCTCCATTCAGGAGCAAGTTATGCTGCTCCTGGGGAGCAGCACATGTGGATTTGCCTGGTAAGTGCTGGTCTGCCTCTGGAAATGGAGGGGTTTCACACTGGGGCACACCTGAGGATGCTGGAGTTGTATGGAGCTCTTTGTGCCCATTCCTCCTTACTGGGCAGTTTAAATCTGGTGCTCTGCATGGTATGGGCAGCTCCTCCTTATGTCCATTCAGGGTCTAAATTGTTGAAGCCCACTCAATGAATTCTTGAAAGAAAAACAAGCAGTCCTGGGCACGATTGTCAAAAATACCTGTGCCACCACGGCACTTCTGGCCATTTGTAATACTTTCTCTCCTCTACCTCCATCTGTACTTCTGCTGCTATTTTTATAATGACTTCTCTGCTTTCAACTCCTTATCTTCTTTAGCTTTCCCTCTTCTTTTCACTCTCTATTCCCTGAAATCTTTTCATTGCTCTTTTTTTTTTTTTTTTTTTCCTTTTTGGGTCTGATTGGGCTTTATTTCTCCTCCTCTACCAGATTTATGCTAGTTGTCAAGTCCAGCAGCAGTTTGTCTCTGCCTGATGACAGACTTGCCCCCCCGCCCCCATCAGATTCATGGCTGTTCTTTAAGGCCCTTTAATATTTTAATGCTCTGACTATAAATTCCATTTTCTTTAAGCTTCAATACTTCTGTGGGCCTTCCCGTGACTGGCTCGGTGGCTGCTCCCCCCCTGCTCTCCGGTGTGATTTGCAGCGTGTCACAGGCAGTGCTTGGGGTGGCTTTGTTTCGTCGATGGGAGTGGAGGGCAGGGGAGGGGAGCATAGCAGGAATTTGCTTTTCCTTAAGCTCAAACGATTCTTCAAAACTTGACAGGAATTGACATTTTTTCTTCTTCCAAGCCATGATTTGTTGCGGGCTTGTTGTGCTTTTTATTAAAATGCTCTCGTGTAGTGCTTAAAAAGGTTGGCTTTACACAGCCCCAGCTTCCTTCTTTAATAAATGCAGCCTTGGCTTACAGTTTTTCCCTCTGATGTGTCAGCTGGGGGACTTGCTCTCCATCTCAAATACACCCAGACTGCTTAAATCATCCTTATTTCTCTCAGAGAGAGAGAGAGAGACTTTTTGCTCTCTGAAACTTTTCACACCCTAAGTTAATAAAACTTCTTCGCTGAAAGGGATGGATGTGACTCTGTGCTGAGGATTTCATGGCCGAGCGATGGATTATTGCTGTGGTGTAAAGGGCTCCCCAGCTCTGGTAAGCACATTGAATGTCTTCGTAAAATATGAGGTTGAAATTCATTTGGCAATGGCTGTTTCTAAAAGCTGCTGGAAGAGCTCAACCCATTTGTTGGTGTGATGAAGCAGATCACCTCAGGGAAGTGCTTCCTAAGGGGCAGCACAGCTCAGGGCTGCCTCTGCATTGTCCACCACAGACTGTCAGTGAGGGGCTGAGAAGGAAGAGGTGCCCTCTGCCTCTGTTGAAGACTACTCTGAGGGTGTGTTTTGAGGGCTACAAAGAAAGCTGGGCTTGAAGCCAGGGCAGAGTTACTCTCTGTATAAACCTGAGAGACCATGAGGGCAAAAATAGTGCTAGAAATGTTGATGGTGTTTTTAAAGAAGTCAATCAACTCTGCTATTAAGCATGAGATTGGCAGCTGCTGCGAAGGGTGACAAAGCAGACTTGCACCATGCCAGGAAGGACCTGATAGGAAATTATCAGCAACATCTGGGATATCCATTTCCTCCAGGTCTCTAAACATTATACCAAGAAAATGTTAGCAAACAGTCCTGAGCAGCCAGCCCATGCTGGATCATCCCACAGCCCTCCACCCACTGCAGCAGCAGAAGGAAGCAGGGCTACATTTCTTGCCTTGATTTTTTTGGCACCCGGGCCAAGTCGTGGGTAGAGCTGGTGTTTAATTCAGTGCTTTCCCTTTTGGATATTAGTGGTGCAACTGAGCTATTATACAGGAGCCTAGAGAGGAGTCATTCCCTCTCAACACATTAAGGATTAGTTCTTTTCCCATTAAACTGCTTTAGTCATGGTGAGTTTGTGGCCTTAAGTGGGTCACTGCATGTAACAGGCATTGATGGGAAATCCTAATCCTAACTGATCAGTGTGAGTGACAACAAGGGCCTATTGAATTCAATGCAAATTTTGCTATGGATGTGTACAGACCAACACTCAGTGTCACCCTCCCTATTTGCATCCACTGGGCTTTGCTGAATGCCCACCAGAGTAACCAAATTAAGGCTGAAAGGACACAGCAAGGACACAGCAGTGGTGGCACTGGCTGCAGTGGGGTCTCTGGTGCTCAGCTCGCCAGCAGTCAGTGCTTGTGGGTTTACCAATACCTCTTATGTCCTGGCAGGTTTGGCCCATCTGGGATGTAACGTGGGAAGGTGTGAACTATTTCAGTGCAGTTACAGTAAACAGAGCAATCAGACTTCCCAGGGAGGGGCAACGCGGCAGAGAGAAGGTGCCTTTATGGGTGCTAGTCATCATGGTCTGAGTGGAGAGGCCATCAGATATGGAGAAGACAAGATGCTACAACAAGCAGGCTCCCCATGGTCCCAGTGGGGAGGGTATGGGAGCACCAGCCTCCTTCCTGGCTCAAAAAGTCACTATCCATGGCAAAGGAGGCATCAGGTTTCTCTCAATCCCCTTGGATGGTTGGGGATAGTGCCAGGCTCCAGGGGACAGAGTTGCTCTTCAGAAAGAGACAGAGGAGAGAGAGGTGATGAGAGGCTCCACTTGCACCTGCCTACAATTAATTAATTACAAATCCACTCATCAGCTCAGCCCCATGGCTCCCCCTCACTGCCAAGCCCCCAGCTGTCCAGAGAGCAAGTCATTATTTGAAAAGATTTCCCATTAAACCTGAAAGCAAAGGCATATTTCAAAGAAGGGGCAAGAGAGACAGAGAGGGTGTGTGTGCAATTGCAATCAGTTCTCGAGGACATGCTGGAGTGTCTGGATCCCCATCTTGGAGCGGCCTGAGAATGGTGAAATCGATTTAATCAGCCTGCTCAACCGCTGATTACTTTTGTGCCACATGAAGCACCTCCATGGCACCCCATATTCCAGCCTCTCCTGGCAGTGGGTACTCATGTGCACATGGCGAATGCACATAGGCACCCCTTGGTCCCACCTCAGCTTGTTGGCTGCAGAGCAGCTCACCCAAATGCAATCCCAGCTCGTGCTAAAAAAATCCTCTAAAGATTTCAGTGTCCTGAAGCAGGTGCCTGACTCCCCTTTGTGCCCAGGCAGCAGCTGCAGCCCAGCTCTCAGGCTTTTAACCCAGCCAGGGCACACATCTGCTTCACTACCCATTTTTCTGTTACCTGTTTTCTACTTCTTGCTTTAGCGGAGGCGCCTCTTTAACTGCAGTGATTTACTGGTGGTGTTGTGGCAGGACAGGTCTGACACTGATTGAGTCGCTTATCTACCGTCTCTGGCCTGCTCTCTGACAGCCTCTCCCCTAGGTATCAATCTGCACATCAGTTCTTTATTTGTGGGCGAGGGAAGAGCTGTCAAGGTTGCAGCTACACCGTCATCTTCATCTAAGCTGCCAGCTGCCCTTCGTTGCTTAAAGACCCTCTTTAACACACGTGTGCTTTGGGAGGGGGCCACTGCCTTGGAGGTAAGGAAACAGCAGCAAAATTTCATTTGCTCTCAAAGTGTCTGCTGCTTGATGGATTTGCTCTCATTTGTCAGGGTGCCTGTAAATAAACAAGTTTCCATGCTGTAGGTTCAACCCCACTGCTTCTCCATTTGGTTCTCTGCAGCCTTGTGCTGGCTCCTGGACACCTGGTGTGGGGAGAGCAGCCAGGTGCTGGTACCCTTGCAAGACGCGAGTCCTCTTGTGGCCAGGGCCATCATCAGGGCAATGAGACAGAGTGGAAAGAGGGTGGAGAAGTGTGTGAGGCCAGGCTTGGCTTTGGGGGTTTCTGGGAGTGCCCACAGCTAATACCTCTTATGACCCCCAGGGATGGAGCTGAAGCTGAACCACAGAGGACCAACCATGCCTTTCTGATCATAGCCCACTGTTGCAGAGCCATGGCACTAGGGCAGGAATATGCTGGCACCCTGGTGATGTGGCCAAGTTAGGACAGTCTGGAGGCTGGCTGGAAAGAGGGAGAGAGGGCTCAGTCTGCTCCCTTCATGGTGCCTGTGCTGCTGCACGCAGATACACCCCAGCCCTATGTGCAGACAGTGTCCTTCCCCAGCCCTCATACTCCTGCTTGGCCATTGCTGCTCTATATGGTTGCACTGCAAAGCCTTGACTGCACCTTTCTGCTCATCACCAAGATGCTTTAGTCCTAAATCATGTTTTTCTTAGCCTAAAACTGCCCTCCTCTCTGGGATCAGTGGCAGCAGTGCACAGTGGCACAGGGTGGCAGGAAGGGACCCGTGGCTTTTGTGTTTGAACTCAGGTGCTGCTCCTGGGCCAGAGCCATTTCCAGCCATCCCTGGATCTGGGAGGAGAGGCTGGGTCTAAGTGGGGGGACTCGTGTGCACAGACTCTGTGTTAAACCCACACATCACCTCGGGGTCACAGGCAACCCAGGGTGACCAAAGGGACAACAGCATGCAGTAAAGGAGGGTGGCAGCCATGCCTCAATTTCCCTGGGGTTTCTGGCCACCCATAGCACTCTCAGGTCAGTTCCCTTTTT
The DNA here is from genome assembly GCA_024611175.1 of Megaceryle torquata. NCBI lineage: Eukaryota > Metazoa > Chordata > Aves > Coraciiformes > Cerylidae > Megaceryle > Megaceryle torquata. Next base: position 39,520 of record JANIJG010015310.1, on the reverse strand, counting down.
GCTGTTCTTTCTTAAAAAAACAAAGACACTGAAACATAATCTCTACCATAATTTTTATTAAATAGTAATTTTGAAAGGTTTTCATACAAATCATAAAAACACAGTTTGATTTTTTTGTTGGTGTTTTTTTTTTTTTTTTTTTTTTTTCCAACACCGAAGAATCACAGTAAAAGCTCTTTAAGTCCTTAAGTCCTGGCTCAGCCAGTGAATGGTCAAATACCTTGAACTGCAAACCATGGAGAAGTTCCATTTCTGCATATAATTTCTTAATACTTTAATTCCCATGCTCACCCCCAGCACCTTCCCACAAAATGAACTCACCAGCACTACAGCCCGCCCGTTAGCAACACATCCTCGCCATGGGAAGGGTGTGGAGGCTCATTCAGCAACAAGCCCATTTCAGCAAAGGCATTAACACTGATTTTTTTGTTTGTTTGTTTTCCTTTTCTGAATTTTACAGAGGGAATTGTGATCAGAAGCCTAATCTATTTGCAGAGAAGGATGCAATGAATTGAATGCACTGATGACTTTTTTTCTTTCCCTGTTGAAATTACAATCAAACACAGTTTTCTGTAGAACAGTAAAGCACCCAGCAGAGGTAAGTGAGGTATCGGCTTTGCAGCATTATTGGCCTGCTCCTGCCCAGCAAGCGCACGTGTGTGGGCTCTGCCCTCTCTGGAAAGGGCAAGTGGGACAAGCAGGGTGGACGCTTAACTGGGCCCATGCCAAGTTAGTGCCAAGATCAGCGGTACTTGCCTGCCCCGGATCAAGAGATATATTAACACGAGTCAGTCCCACGGAATAAGTCACATACACGATACATACAGAGAATTCACGTGCGTGTGCAAACACACTATTTCTGAATATATGTATATACGAACTCTTCTCTCTGTACGCCTACTAGACACCATAACGTCACCTTTTTAATTATATATTTTTCACCTATTGTTTTCCTAAGTCGACTTTTCTACTGTATGGTCCTTTTTCATTCATCCTTCCCCTCTCCTGTGATTTGAAGGAGATAAAATCATCAAGCAGCAGCAATCTAGTTTTGAAATGGTCTGGTACATTTCCTCTTACTGCCTCTGTTTCTTTTGTACAGTAAAATAACACCTCTTGGAATGTGTCCACGAAGAATGCCAAAAGAAATAAGGTGATTTGAAAGGAGAATCTGAGATACATTTACTGCTGTTCCTGTTGGGCGCACAGTGTGAATTAAAAAAATGAAGGCCTTTGTGTGTCCACATCTCTATGTGTGCGTGTATGAAACCAGCTGCTGGTATCTGCTTCCCCAGTAACACATACGTCTTGCTTATAGTGGAGAAGTCTTGGTTTTTTTCCTAAAAACTTACTGTCTGATGGAGCTCTTCGTGAAATACAAGACAAATGTTCCTATTCCCACTGCACTGAGGAGCAGCTGTGGCACTGTCCATGCTCATCTCCTCTCCAGATGCTGCTTGTCTCTCCAAACACCTGGCCTCCTGCAGGATGTGTTTGCAGGGGCTGTGCAAACTGAGCTTCACAGGACATCACACTTTTGGTGCTCTGCGGTTAGTGGAGAAAAAACCCCATCCACCCCCAAACCAAACTATCTGCTAGGCAAAGTGTAAAATCAGGGCCTGTCAGGTATTTCCAAAGATTCCCTGGAAAAGCAAATCCAATGTGCTGGAAAGGTTTCATGCCTATATATGTGCAAGCTGATGGGGTGATCCATCTGTACTGAACTGGAAATGAAGGTGTTGGTTTGTGGCCCAGCATTTGGACTCTTTTTCTCCATTAAACTTTTCATAACACTCCTCTCCCACAGCACAGTGATAAGGGGAGAGGTATCAGCTGCCAGCCATTGTAGCCAGACCACTTGAAAGTAGAAGGACCAGACTTCTTCAGCCAAGCACTACCCATTAGGGAGCAGTGAAGAAGAGTGTTTTGCTGGGGAAGGATGAAGGCCTCACTTGTTTGATACAGCACTGATCATCAGATGGAGGAAAAACACTTCTTCTAAGGCACTTGTTCAAAGTAAAACAAAACACAGCTCATAAATAAAACTTCAGGTTTTGCTACTGATCAGGAGAAGCGCAGCTTTGCTCTCAGGGGGATACAGTGGCAGCTGTTTGGTCCTGTGGTGCTGACGGCACCAGCTTGTAACCCCAGCTTCAGGGAGAAAGGGAGCACCGTGAAGGTGAGGGGGGCCTGTGGGCACCATGATGGGGCTCCTGGGGCCATGGGCATGACTCCAGTCTCCTTCCCTGTTCATTTTCCCTCCTTGGCACTTTGGAGATGCCTCAACACTGTGCCTCAAGTCAAATCTTGAGTGAAGCCCCCTTCCCAAAGCTGTCGCCTGAATGCCAGCAGCCTGACAGGCTCTACCTTTTGTTTGCTGCAATTTTCTCATTATAGCAAAAAGAAAAAGGGCAGGATCAAGAGGGGTGGGAGATTTAAAGAAAGGCCTTCCTGATGAAGGCCTCAGCTGTTGCAATCCAATATCTGGATTTAATAAATGGCTCTTATTCACAAATCACTTTAAGGCTCTTCAGCTTCTCTCAAAGAGGTGCTTCTACGCATAAGATTTCCTTTCTATTTTATTTCTTAATGATTTCAGAAAGCACTGTTGTTACCATCGACACTAAAGCCAGTATCCCACCTTTCCCCCCTACCAGGAGATGGAAAGTTGAAGTAATAACATGCTTCCATTTTCAGCACTGGAAAATGCAGCTTCCTGGACTTTGTGTGAGGTGCACAAATCCCTACAGCCAAAATGGTATCTGGATGGGGTCTAAAGTGGACAGTCTCTGTGTGTGTGTGTGTGTGCTATTTCTAAAGACAGAGTGGCTGAAGAAATCCCTCAGCCTTCTCATCAACTCACCAGAAAAAGGAGGTGGGAATTAATGATCAACATTTAGTTACTCACATCCAAAAGGTAAACCAGTCTCCCTTGCCATGTCCCAGCCACTGGAGTCAGCAGAAAATGAAGATGAACCAACAAACAAGGGTCTCGGTCCCCCTCACCTGGCACAGTCCAGTTTGTGGACTCACTCAGTCCTGGCAGAGCATGACCCACCAGCAGGACCTGGTGGCAGGAGCAGTGCCTCCCCTCGCTCCTCCCGCACCCCTCGTTCCCTGTTACGGCAGTCAGTTCCCATGGAAAACAGCAAAAAAAGTACCCCCCTGCCAGCCCACCTCACTAGCTGCAATGACAAAGGTGATCCTCAGGGCACCTGTCAGGCCTCTGAGCAGCACTTCTGGTGGTTCATCTTGACCTTGTGCTTGATGCCATCATACAGCTCAAAGTTGTAGTTCTCCAGTGTGGTGGAGCTCCGTGAGGACAGCCCGGCATACGAGCATGTACAGTAGAGGAGCAGACCAGCACAGATGGCCCCAAGGAGGACGCCGAGGGAGCTCATTGCTATGATGGTCACCAGGATGGGATCCAGGGTGTAGAGCCAGCTTTTTTCTTTGTCCAGCTTTGGGGTTCCTGGAGAGTTAGTAGAGAACAGTGTGTCGTTCCTATCCGATCCAAAGTAATCTGCAGTGGAATGGGCACTTATTATCCAGAGATCACCATTTTTTCCCCCCACCTTTATGCATTTCTTACTTGGAGTTGTGATGGCCTTACAAGAGGTATACAACAAATATCTTACAAGATATACCCATGGCCCCACCATGGGTATATCTCAGCAGGATTCGCTAACCTATCTAGAAGTAATGTGAAGCACCAAGATACCATGGAAAATAGGCGCCCTAATTCACTTTTACATCCCAGACTATGTAAATCGCATGCTAGCATTTTACACACCCTGAAACTCTGGCCCTTCAAGTGCCATTGGGTTCAAAACTATGGAAACAATCTGTCACAGCTCTCAGACTTAATTTTCTCCATTTACAAGTCAAAATGACATGGAAGTAGCAATTAATGCTTGAAAGATCAGTTCCACCTCTCCTAACATAAATACAATATATTGACTTTGCAAGGTTGTTGGCTGTTGAAAAAGGAAAATGAGAAAAGAAAACTAATGTTTTTGTCCAGACACTAAGCTACCACCAGTGTAAGTTTGCTCTACCACTCTCCAACATTTTTGAAAGGTCATGGAGAATGGAAGAATTTCCTGAGGACTGAAGGAAAGCCAATGTCACTCCAGTCTTCAAACAGGGCAAGAAGGAAGACCCTGGAAATTACAGATCAGTAAGCATCACTTCCATCCCTGATGGAGCAGCTAATTCCAGAGATCATCTCTAAGCACATGGGAGAAGATTATCAACAGTAGCCAGAATGGATTTACTAAAGGGAAGTAATGTTTGACTAATCTGCTAGCTTTCTATGATGGTGTGCACTGGATGTTGTCTACCTTGACTTCAGCAAGGCTTTTTGACACTGACTCCCATAACATTGTGTGGGCAAGCTCAGGAAGTGCAGGTTAGAAAAGGGGATGGTGAGTTGGGTTGAAAACTGGCTGAACAATAGAGATCAGAGTGTTGTGATCAATGGTGCAGAGTCCAGCTGGCAACCTGTAGCTAGAGTTGCTCCCCAGGGGCCTGTACTGGCTCTGGTCTTATTCAACATCTTCATCAATGACCTGGATGAAGGGATAGAGTGTACCCTCAGCAAGTTTGCTGATGATACAAAACTGTGAGGAGTGGCTGATATACTGGAAGGTTGTGCTGCCATCCACTGAGATCTGGACAAACTGGAGAGTCAGGCAAAAGGGAACAAAATGAAGTTCAACGAGGGCAAGTGTAGAGTCCTACACCTGAAGAACAATAACACCACACACTGGTACAGGTCAGGGGTTGACCTGCTGGAAAGCAGCTCCATGGAAAAGGACTTTGGAGTCCTGGTGGACAATAAGTTATCCATAGGGCAGTAATGTGCTCTTGGGGCCAAGGAGGCCAATGGTATCCTGGGGTGCAAAAAGAAGAGTGTGTCCAGCAGGTTGAAGGAGGTTCTCCTCCCTCCTCTACTCTGCCTTAGTGAGACCACATTTGGAGTACTGTGTCCAGTTCTGGGCTCCCAGTTCAAGAGAGACAGGGAAATACTGGAGAGAGTCCAATGGAGACCTGAGAGGATGATTAGGGGACTGGAACATCTCTCTTAAGAGGAAAGGCTGAGAGGTCTGTGGCTGTTTAGCCTGGAGAAGAGAAGACTGTGAGGGGATCTTATTAATGTTAACAAATATCTGAAGGGGAGGCCAGTCTCTTTTCAGTGGTGCTGTGATAGGATGAAAGGTAATGGTCAGAAACTGGAACACAGGAAGTTCCAGCTCAATATGAGGAAAAACATCTTTACTGTGAGGTTACTGGAGCATTGGAACAGACTGTCCATAGAGGTTGTAGAGTCTCCTTCTCTAGAGACTTTCCAAACCTGCCTGGATATGTTCTTGTGTAGCCTGCCCTGGGTGACCCTGTTCTTGCAGGGGGATTGGACTCAATGATCTCCAGAGGTCCCTTCCAATCTCTATCATTCTAGAATTCTGTGATTCTCAAGTGTGTTCTAGCTCCTAACCCCTACTAAAGCTGAGGTTCATGAGTAATTGTAGCATCTGATACTGAAACACAAGGTCCCCCAGATAAATTGTCCATGTGGCATTTGGGTACCAACCTGAATCATCGTTGTCTTCAAAGTCTTGCTCAGAGATTGGGAAGTCATCCTCCATTCCTGGGAAGTTCACTAGAACAACAAAATGCGAAGCACTGTTTGTTTAAAGAGGCATTATTGCCACTGGTCACTGGATTGTGAGACTGGCCAGGAAAAAGCAATAGTTAAACTACTGCAAGGCTCTTTCTTATGGAAAGAGGAAGAGCTCTTCCTCTTCTTCCTTTGGCCAAACTCAGTGAACACTCTTGCACACTCAAGAGAACAGGATCTTCCCACTACATCACATTTCATGACCACTAAATGACTAGCTTTTAAGAAGAGCAGAGAGCCACCAAAAAGCAAAGAAAACAAATAACTTGAATAGCACTAAAATATTGTCATTGGAGCCTGCATAATGGACATAATTTGCTATTAACATGCTCATGGGTATTATCCTTACAACTCTGAATAGGATTTTAGTGTCTATCATTATTTGCCACTAATGCTAGATCCATTCAGCACACTCTACTTTTCAACTTTCCCCGTTCGCCTTACTGGACACAGGGCTTCAATGACCCAGTTTCTCTTTGAGTTCCAGTTAAATGCACAGCAATCGGAGGAAGTAATGTATCATCATTATATGTTTTAATGCAAAAGCTGTTTGAAATGGGGAGAATGGCAAATGGGTGTCCATATCTAGGCATTTATGTTAATATTTTTCTGATCCAAATTCCTTTTAGTGGTGACATTTCTTTTTATTGTTCAGCACAGGTCAAGCACTAGTAACCAAATGCACATGCTGTAATCTGAGCAGAAGTTATTTTCCTGTGCACTCTTCCTAGCTTTATCTCTACATATAGTTTCCATGGCTCCAAAAGGAAATGCCCTTTCATTTCAATCTGCTTAGATTTTTTTTCAAAGCTGACTGTAACTTAGGGTGCTCAACTGAGAAGGCATCTTGAAATGATCAAGAATGCAAAAAAATCAGGGACTACTAGAAAGCAGTAGAAGTCACACCCTTGAAAAAGTTGCAGTTGAAAAACAAGGTTACTTTACATCTTGTGCTAAAACAGCAATAAGAGTTTAAAGAGGTTACTTATAAACAACCAAAACCAAAGAATGTAACTTGTGCCTAAAAAAACACATGCAAAAAAATTATTCAAAACCTTATAAAAGAATATTTCTGCCTATTTGTGCAGCGATTTAGTACTTGAAAAGACCACATGAATTGTCAAATCTATTTTATTGCTATCCTAGGCAATGGTATCAGGCAGTCCCTGACAGCAACATTTCAAGGTTCATTTGCAGAGCAGGGGGTTCTGCTGAACACCACGCTGTCCCAATACCACCTTACACCTAACTGCAGTGATCCTCTGTGCTAGTACTAATGACACCTTCCCAAACACCCATTCTTTGGACAGAATTGTCTTTTGCCCTCCACACTCAAAGGATTAAGGGATTTCTTTGAATCTGCAAGCAAACTTGGCAACGGGAACACACAGAACCCAACATTTGCCCCTCCTGATGATGAGCTCTGTGTCTAGTGAGCCAGGTAATTAAGCTGACTTGAGGCTGCTGGTACCTTGTTGAAAAAACATAGGTGCACACTGTCTTATGTAAATCCTCACTTGAGCAGTGAGTTCACATGATTTCTCAACACTTCCAGAACTGACAGGCCCAGATGGCAACATCTCAGGGCTGGGAGAACTGCCTGAGGGCCTCTTGCAAACATTTAGAACCGACACATGTGGAAAAATAACTTGCAAAGCAGTTCACATGCAGAGATGTCTGCCTTGCTAGTCCCCTGTCTGAAGACAAGCAGTAAAATCTGCCATCTGTGTCACCCACACCACCCTATGGAAACTGTATGTTGCTCAGGCGAGCAAAGTTTGAAATCATGGTCTGCCCAAGGAGCCTATGTGTAGGGAAAAGCTGTTGGAAGTCTTTTGCCTTTCCAGACTGTAGCTCCCCTAAGTTTTGTGTGTGAGAGCGAGCTAGCAATTTGGTGCTTTTTTATTTCCCAGGGTAGCCTTGAGGGAAAAGCCAGAAAAAACCAAAGTATCGGTTAATCAACACTTTCAAAAAAACACCAGTTCTTTCAGCCTGAAAGGAAGGAGCACTGGGAAAACTTGAAAAGAGAGAACATTTATACAAAAAGCCCAGCCCCAAATCAATTTACTCTTCTAGCAGTTTTCTCAATTCCCCATGCTAACATGGCTTCCAGTCCTGCGTAAATGATATCTTCCTCCTCACCCATTCTCCTTTCTCCTCAGGCCCATGGTGGGCCCTCACTCTTCTGTTGCCCACATGCCATTTCACTGTTATCAGATTTGTACATTGTCACACAGGGTTCTACGCCAGCTTTGGAAAAATATAACTCCTAATTTCTTTTTTAGGTACTGGGGTTTCTTGAGTGATTAACAAATTCTGCTCAAAATCAGTGGCTGTCTGTGGGATTTGAAGATGGTGGTCTCAGTTCAGTTCTTAGTGGAGATGATTTCCTGACACAGAAACTAGCCTGCTATTTGTCATCAGTTAGGCTCTTCTGTGACAGCTCTCAGCAATATTGTCACAGGTGGAGCAGGCCATGGAAAGTGAACTTGGAAAGTGGTTCCTAGAAAAGCCCAAGCTGATGGACAGAATGGGAGAAACATGCATTGCCCTGTGCTGTGAAGAGCTGCTTCCTTACAGCACAGCTTTCAGGCACAATTTGCTTTGCATTTTAAAAGGAAAAAAAAAATATACTGGAGAAGGTTAGGCAAGAAAGTTTGGGTGAAGTGTATTTAAATATGAAGAATTCTTTCTCCTCAGTGGAAGGCCCTTTTTAAAACATGTGTGCTAAATGATGGCTGTGAGCACCTAGCCAGTCATGCCCAAAAGATGATGTTAGTGATGCTGTTGGAAATGGCTGGATGCTGGGAAAAGGCTGTTATCAGTTGGATCTGAGAGCACTGCCAGCTAAAAGGCTAATTTATGGGACCTGAAAAAAGAAAGATGAGATTCTAATCAAAGACAAGGAGTGACTTAAGTACCCCATTCGTATGAACTCACATGGAGAGAGAGCAGGAGAGAATTAGTATTCCAGAGATTAAGGAGCTTTAACGTACATCTGTTTTAAAATAGTAGTGGCGCCGCAGGGATTGGGCCAGGGAAGGGGTGGGTGCAGGAGGCACAAGAGCAGACAAGGTTCTCTGGTGTCCCACCACAGACATACAGGTGCGCTTGCAGGAAAGCTCTCCAAACCTGCCCAAGACAGCTCACCTCTGCAAAGCTGAGGCCAGTACATCATGTGGCCCGGCATATACTTCCTGCCACCACACACACTCAACACCAGCCTGTCTACGTAGGTTTACCAGCAGTGCCCACCACCTCAGACAAAGACCTTTGCATGAAGACAAGAGCTATTGCTTTGGAGAGGACATCCAGTCTCAGTTACTGGAATGTAGACGCATTCCTCCAACACAAATAACCACCACCGAGAAAAAAAATTGCTGTTTCTTTCTAGACTGACTTTGGTTTAAGTCTGGGCACTGAGTGCTGCCTCATGTCATGTCCCTCCATCTCAGGGCAGAGCTCTATCGCCACATATCTCTCTACACATAGGCATTTGCAGATGGTGGCTTCAGTGCCTCTTGGGATTTTTTTAGGTGAACAAAATGAGCCTCTCAGCAGGAGGTACCTTCCCCATACCATATATCAAACTCTTTGTTGCCTGCTCACAGCCTCTCTGGCACAGGGGAGCCTGGCCTGGAGAGCACCCAGATGCCCTCCCACCTTCTCCGTGCTTCTGCTCCCTGCTTCCTGAAGGAGTCTGAGGGCTCTGGGGCCAAAGAGGATGCACCAGATGACGGTGACTTGTGGGCTCTGCTACCTACTGTCCTTCACTCCCCAGTAACATCTGACACTGTGCTTCCTGGTACAAAAGAGGTGTATCTGGCTGCCCTCTGGTCCTTTCTACAGTGGAGAAAAAAATCATTTGCTGCTCACTTCCCTGAAAACAGCAAGGGCCCTCCTACATTCTTACCCCTTTCTCCTGCTGCTACAACATTCATCTCAGTCAGTGTTATCCTGCCCTGCAAGGGGAGTGACAGAGGTGTACAGATGCTCTGCGGCCAAACAGTGTCCACAAGGGTCTGAAACATTAAATCCAGCTAAGATCAGGAAAACAGCATCAGAAATTACTGCTCCCCAGCTTTGGCAGAGAGAGGCAAAGCTCCAGCTCCACCCTCATCCTTGCTTTTCTCCCTTTGCTCATTCCCAGCCCTTTTCTCTCCACAGCAATAGCATGACTCCAACACACATCATTTTGTTTTGACATAGCAGAGCAGCCGCTGTGGCCTCGCCTTGACACCGCTCCGTTTGGCGACAGCAGTGCAAGTGCTGCTCCTTCGGCTGGGAGCCCCGGGGCTGGGGGAACAACACCTCCCACCCTCTGTGAACAGGGAAGTGCTTCTCAAAGCAGTAGCAGAGGCACCAGGCAGAAACACTCCTTTTGAATCCCCCACCACTCTATTTCCATCTGAAAATCCACCTCACTTCTCTCTTCTCCACTCCTCTGGAAACACAGAACAACGTTAGTTTATAAAAGGGCTAAATCCCTGCCAGATTTCAAATTAAAACAGTGCTTTGGCTACAGCCGAGCATTAAAGAAAGCAACAAGCAGCCTGGCCGCTGGCCCGGCCACCCTCCACAGTGCGGGAACCCCTGGACCTTATCCTCAGATTGCCTTGGGGCTGCCTCAGTGGCAGGGCATGGTGCACACTGCAGCACCATCTTCAAAACAGGGAGCACCTGTTTTGCATTCCTTGGGCTTCCTGGATGCAAAGAAGATGGGGAAGGATAGGTGGGAAGGTGAAGACCCCCCCACTGAAAGCACTCAGAGGCATGAAGCCAGGCTGGGTGCTTAGTGCAGATGCGATTGTGAGCAGGCAGCTATTTCCAGCCCAGGCGCTGCCCTCCAATGCATGGCACGTTGCCCTTGCTGCACACATGGCAGATGGCCAGGACGGCTGCCCAAAGTGGGGACCCTGCCAAAGCCTCCCTGCAGCAGCTTGACCCTTTCTGCAGCATGTCCTGCTTTTGCACCTTTCCTCAGCACCAGGCCAGGGAAATGGTGATGGTGACATGCGTGCGTACAGCATTACAGTGGTAATTATACAGTGTGGTTTTTGTCTCTCACCCTCTTAGTGCTGACCTACCCGCTGTTCAGGTTTGGTGGTCATGCTGGAGCTCACCAGTCCCAAATCGAGCAGCTCCTCCGCATAAAGCATTGCTGCCAGCCCACCGCCACCACACAAGGGCTGGGAGCTGGGGGAGGAGCTGGCAGCTCTTTGGCGTCCTGATATGTTTATCACTCTCCCCGTTGTTGCTGTTTGTTTTTACAGCAGCGATGGTTAATGACACTATTCCTCAAACTGGCAGTCACGCCTGCAATCGCTGCTAAGAGCCGCCAAAGTCACTGATGGAGGAGCTGCGGCGGAAAGCCAAGAGGCTGTCCAAGCTTGCCTCGGGGCCCTTGCCTGGTGTCTGCATGCCTCACTCTGCTGGCCCGACATGGCATAAGCTGAGGCTGGCCCTGAGAAAATCAGTAGGTTTTCACAGGGTTTTGAAGGGCAAAAATCCCAACACAGCCTCATGCACTGTTTGCTTTCTACCTTATTCCCTTGTGTTCACCAGGAGAGGCATTTCAACCCTGCTCAGGAAGATGCCAACCCCACCCTTGCAGCCTGAGAGAAAGCAGCTCTGGTTGCCCTTCACCTAGTGTCATCTTGCAGGAAGTTTCATGGCAAAGCTGAGCTGTATGCCAGGGTAAAGAATATGACAGAAGGAAAATAAATGCAGGAGGGAAAGAAAAACCTTTCAAATTGGCAGCAAAATTTATTTCACGTGAAATGTGATGCTGCTGACTCCTCTGAAGAAGCAAAAGGTGCACCTAGAGAAGATGGGAAGAAATGCTACAGCAGAGGTCTCTGTAATAACCTGGGAGGAGCCAGGTGGAGGGAAGGCGGGGAATTAATCTCTACAAATCCTTGGTGCTGTGGCACTGGGGCCACTCCAGCACAGCACCCCTACACAGTCCCACATGCAGAGGCCCAGCAAGGATTTCACAGAAGAGGAACACACTTTCCCGCTTTCATTATTAATTTTGGTAAGAGCTTACCCATTTTCTGTTGTGTTGAGGGGTGGAGCACATGGCTCAGCTCAGCTGGCAGCGGAACTGGCCCCCGGGGCCCTGGGAAATCAGATGTCCTGTCTCCAGGGGCCCCAGCCAGAGAAATTCTGCTTAATCACATTGAGCAATTTAGCACTTAAGCAACATTACTGAAATCCACGAACAATCCCAAGTGTCAGTCCAGCCGCCCAAAACTCCCAGTAAGGACTGGTACAAATGTAATGGATCTAAAATTTGCTATTAATGGCCCAATCCTCAGTGCAGCGAGGCAGGGTGTGCACACCAGCTGCACTGCCAGGATCTGGGTCCACACACAGCAGGAAAAGGAGTGTCCCTTTGCTAAAGGAAATAGCCCTGATGCTCCAAAAGAAGTTTTTGAATCACCGCTTCACTTCAACCAACAGTGTTCTTGTCAGCAAAGAAAGAAGGAAGAAAAACCCCAGATATTTGTATAAAAATATCATCATTTTATTACATTCCACACAGTACATCTTCAAAGAGTTTCAAATTTCCACAAGATATTTTTCACACACAGAGGCAACTGGGCAATGCTGGGGAAGTCAGGGCTTGAGGAGTGGGCAAGAACTGGGAATAAAAATCTCGAAGTGACCTTCTGTTTTGTCTTTGGTGATTTTGGTTTGAAAGACAGGGTGACACATTCTCCTCTCTGACACACCAGTGTGCACTTGCTAAATCCTTGGGGATGAAGCTGGTCAAAGCGAGGGGATCATCTGACCTAGGGAGATTGAACTGACTTTGGAAACACGGTGGTATCATCTGCTCACATGGCTTGGGCTGACCTGGAAATGCAGCAAGTGCATGCCAATAGTTCACATTTGTTTAAATCTGCAGCTGGCTGAGGGGGCGGTTGGGAATATCACTTCACAAACCATATGCACCACAATGCCAGTGCTGCGTAATGAGGGGGCTTATGGAGAAAGCACCCCAGCCTTGGAAACCCTCTCCCAGGACCACTAGGCAGCACTGCCCACAAGGTGACAGGAGCTACCCCTGGTCCCTTCCTGCGTTGCTGGGACACGCATGTCCCTGCTGCTCTGAAAAAGCTCATGTGAGCCAGGCCCCTGTGGGATGCTGCACCCACCACCCCTAATGTGCTCACCATGCCAAATCACCCTGGGTTTTTCTGCACTCCCTGCATGTTTTAGACACTTGCTGGTGCAGCTGAGGAAGTCACACTGAAATCTGTTGAGTAAACAGCATGAGGAGCTGAAACAGGCTGCATGAGGGAGGGAGAGAGGGAGGGAAGGAGGGACTGGGGTGGAGAATGACACCCCCATTGACAGAGATCCCCCGGGGAGAGGGCTCTGCTGCAACAGGGGCCAAACCCATGTATCCACAGCACTGTTTGTGTTTCCACTTTTTCCCCAGACCAAAAGGAAGCTCAAGACTGCAGGGAAGTTAACAGAGCTGCTTCTGTCAATTCATTTTATGCAATATCCATGGGCAAAGGAGGGGTGGGGAGCACTAGGAAGTTTAGGAAGGGAGAGGGAGTCTGATCACTGATCACAAATGAACACAAACAAGATGGAGAACATTGCTCACTGGAGGTACTTTTTTGCCTGAAAACAGATTAGAGTTAGCGATTCAAATCACTTTTGCATGTCATCCTTCAGTAATTTATATAAGGCATTTCCACTACAATATGCTGGGCCATTCAACAGTTGGGGGCGTGTCAGAGGCTTCATCTTGCCTCCCCGGTTAAAGTGGCAGCAATAGCTGGGCCCCCAGGAGTGCCTGCTAGGCTTTGCTTGCTAGATGCTGCTGACGCTTTAAGAACAACATCATCAGCAAATGCAAAACTAATTGACATTCTAGAAAGTCAAATGGCAATTTTTATGATTCAGCAGCTATGAATTGGGCAGAGGAAAAAACCACAAACCCAAAACAGAGAAAGGGGAATTACACTTGTCCCTTGAACATTCTAGCAGAAAGACAAGGAGGAGCCCTCTCCCCCTTCCCCATGAAAAAACAAAACCATCAGCACCCAGATTGAGGATACTTACAAAATAAATAAACCTTCAATTTTCATTAAACTACAGTATTTAGCATCCACCTTAGACCTGCTGAAGTCTATGTGTTACCCTAAGGCTGGCTTTGACAGATACAAACAAAACATTCATTATGACCTTCTCTGATATAAGGCAACTTTAAATAGATTTACTTGCAGGTGGGGAAAGAGTAGGGTTCCCCTTTCCCCTTCCAAACAATGGCTGTGTTATCATGTTGGCTGCAGAAAAAGTAAGATAGAGAGATATTACTTTTTGGATGTCTATGAACCGCTATGGATTCTTCTAGCCATCTGAGGTGGACATTCCTACTGTCCAGCCCGGCCTCTTCCTCTCATTTTGCACCCGAGACATTAATGCTATTAAACAAGAAACCCAGCCAAAGCTAGATAAGGCAACAAAAAAGCATCACTCTCTTCCCCAAGTAAACAAATCAAGGTATTTACCATAAACGTGTCCCAGACCTTCCAGAGCGGAGGCGGGAAGGGGAGTGGGAAAAAAAAAAAAAAAGCATTCCCTGTGCAAGTAGAAGCAACGACAAGCAAATTGAAAAGGGCTATTTCTAAATATACATTCAGTCAGTCAGACGCACGCTCCCATGCACACTCACATACACAGATTTAGCACACACACAGGCGAGCTGCACACACAAGCTTCCAGGCTCGCCATCAAGTTTCCTTGCAGGTTGCCTACGGGGAAGAGAAAAAACCAAACCAAATATGCCTACCAACAAAAAAATACTCCCCCAAAAATACAACAAAACAAACAAAAAACCCCACCTAACAATCCAAGAGTCCTCAAAAAGTAATCGAAAGGGAGTATTCACTTCTGAAGTGAAGGGGTGGTGTGTCTCTTCTGGCGATCCAAGATGCAGCATTAGTTTAGAATTTGTAAAAGATTTGGGGAGGGCTGGGAGGGACGGAGAAGGGACGGAGATGTCTAAGAGTTCACACGTATGCTAGGTAAGGAAAAAAGTGCAAAACTGAGGCAACATATCTGAAGTCTTAGTTACTGTCTGTCTGTCTGTTTTGTGTTTTGTTTGCTCTCTTGTTCCTGTTCGTCTCTCAGCAGCGCGAGCTGGGGTCTTGCTCTAGTTTTATGGTTAGGGTGGGCTCCACAGCCACAGGGGCCCCGTTGGCATAGTGGGAGGTTTTGTAGGTGATGGAGTGATCGCTCTTCTTGGCCGCATAGCGGAACCGGTGGTAGTGGAGCACAAGGGCCAGCGCGACGGAGACCAGCACCACAACAGCACCTCCGGCGGCAATAACGTAATACCAGTAGGCTGGGATGGGCTGCACTGACACCGTGTCCACTGTGGGCTCGGTCCCTGGCAGAAGGGTTGCCCCTAGGGAGGAGACACAGAACAGGGTTGCTAGATGGGAGGCATGCAGACGCACAAAAAGCAACACACATGCTTTCAAGAGTACAGCACGGAGTAACATGAGGTCCCGGGGATACCTTCAAATACAGGGCAAGCTCCTGGGGCAGGGAGCACAGCTTGGCATTTGCTGAGCCCACATAATCAAGGGCCTTTTATTGTCTTTTAATTAATCAGGCTGCCTGGATTGCAATACAAATTCCATATGCATGCCATTATTACTGTTATTTCTGGCATCAACAAATATTTTTTCCCCTCTTGTTTTTTGGCTTTCTCCAGATCAGCCACCTGGTTTTGTCTCCACATGGCAGATGTTGTCAAGCAATGACAAAAAACATCACGTTCCTAATTGGAGGAAGAGCATAATCTCAGATGGCCAAGGAAGTTACCACAGGAGACTGGGAAAGAAATTACAGAGAGAAACATTTGTCATTTTTATGGAAAGACAGAGAAGATCTCCGTCTGAAAGTGCTCTGCATGCAGATCTGGTCTTACTAAGTGCCCCGTTCACAAACTTAGAGATTTCCTTACAATTTTTTAAAGATAGAAAGGGTGGTTATCATTATTTACATAGCACAGGCTGCAAAATTCAACCCAACACTCACATAAGAAACTCATGCTCTCTGCAGTTTAAGCATGCCAGGACTATGATTTCATGCAAACACACCTAGGGAAGCTGGAAAAAAACCCACCTCCCTTGAATTCAAGGGCAGGCAGTGCCCAGGCTCAGCCTGGCAGCTGCAGCATGTTGCAGGGCATGGCTGTAAGGCTCTGCTTTCCCTTCCCAGATCATCCCGGGACAGCCTGGTGCACATATGGTGATCAGACGGGCATAGGACCTCACTGCCAGTCCGCAGAAGCACGTGTGCCTCTGCCAGGCATCACTGTCTGTGCTCACGCCCACATCCCGAGACTGACTCTACACTATTCCTCCTGCACATGCTGCATCCACCTCCCAAGCTCCACTTGCAGGGGTGAGCTGTAAATAACTCAAGAGAGATGTACTTTTGCACCACATTTATTTACTGGTTACTTCAAGGGGCATGAAGTCCTCAGGGACACTCTCGGAAGGGTTTGCTCTGACGCTGGACACATTGACACCTACACTCCCCTTGCCCTCTCCTATTGCCCCAGCCTGCTGGTGGGGGGCAGCCCTCTGGCTAGGTGCCGGCAAGGAAAATTTTGGAGCTCTTGCAGTTTGGTGTCAGCATATTGTTGAGCTCTGCACTAACCAAACTCTAGCTTGGTTTTGTGAGCAGGCTTGGGGGATGCCAAGGGGAAAAAACAAACCAGTGCAGGATGCACCCAGCTTTGCTAGAAGCTAACATGCTGTGGTCTCCCATTGCAGATCCAGACAGCCAAGCCACCCCAGACCTGTAGGTGGCCCATCACTATTCCTGATAGATCAGCAACACCTCGCCTGCGCCTGACAGCACCGCACCAGGGCACAGGGCTGACCCCCAGGAAGATCACGGAGCCACCTGATGCGTGGAGGCCACTCGTGTTTACACTCGATGACAGTGTCTGCCTACATAGCGCCTTGCTCCAGAGAGAGATTTACAGGTGAACAGCCTCTCACACCACTGATAGGCACCGGGCCCCATTGGTGGAAAATGGGGTGTAGAGAGGGGGGGTAAGTCTCAGGGATTTCAGTGGCTCCCAAGCCTGCAGGGGGGCAGTTGTCCCCTCTGAAAAACAGAGAGGAGGAAGGTTTCCATGGCCTCCCTCTTGATGGCTGTGCATTGATCAGTGTGCAGGGCTGGGAGTACAAAGGGTGGGTATGGCAACAGAGGAGCACTTGCCATGCATGGTGCTCAACCTGCACCCCTTGCCCCTTCCCCACACCCCTCTGCCCTCTGCCTGTCTGGAGGTGGAGGGAGGCATCACAATGTGCCCCAGATGATCCTGCTTTTGGGAAGGATCCCTGGGGATCTCAGCTGTGGTTTCAGGACTACCTCAGCTTGGCTCTGACCCACTCCAGATGTCCCTGTGCAGCACTCAGGGCTGTAAGAGTGAGGAGTGGCACAAAGCCTCTCCTTGGCCCAGTTTCTGCACTGCACAGCCCTGCTGAGGAGGCAGCAGAAGTCTGGAGAGTTCATTTAACAACTGAAGTCATTAAGGAATCACACTCAGTTACCTCTAAGCCTTAACGAAGCCAATTCCCAACATTAATGATTGTTCTTCCTTACACTGTCAGCCACTAAATATAGCTGCCCATCCACTCAGCACACAGAGCTGATGTTATCTGCTCTGTTTTTACTGGCTCTGCTGCTCTCTGGAAGTTTTCTCTTATATCAGTGGAAAAGTTCTCTGCTCAGGGAGATGGAAAAAAAAAAATCCTTCTTAATAATTTTTCCACTCCCTTTGCTTCCCCTCCACTGGTCCTTCCTCGTTTATTCACTAGGGCTCTTGTCTTAATAAATAAATGCCTCCTAATATTCTTGTCAAGGTTTTGGGTGCTGTGTTTATTCATGGCTTGGGACTCTGGTCAGTGGAGACCTGGTTAAATCCCTGCAAGGTGAATGATTTCTGGTGGATGTGCTGCTGCTCTCATATCTCCAACCTGGCCAGGTACAGCCCCCTCCTCTTCTCAACAGAGAAGACTCTACAGGGGCCAGTTTTAGAACTGTGCAGCAGAAATCAAAACCCAAAAGAAGGAAGAGAAAAAGTCATTGGGGGAAAAAAAAAAAAAAAAAAAAAAAGAGAAAATCCTTTCCAAAGAGCCTCCTAGAGGGCTGCCTGCCCTGCTCTGCCACTGCTGTGTCACACCTTGTATTCTTCTCCAAAATCACTGACATAACTGCTGTGGACAAGCAGCACGGCTGGAATTTTCATAGATGGCACAGATGAAAGTATTACACTCATCTAATCTGAATGCCACAAGATTAGTGTCAGCCTCAACCTCTTAACTGCTACCTGTCATTTCTCCATCCCTATCTTGATTTCAGGATACCAGGTGTGGGAGAATCCACCAGTCCCAAAGGTATGTTCTCCCCATGGTTTGTCTCCATGCTCTTTGGAATATATCTCTTATTTTTAACCTGGTACTTAACTAGCACTTTGCTTTCAGCAACTTGTTATAACCTTTTCTTTAAGGGTGAGATGCATAAACTCACAAATGCAGCACAGTTTAAGCACACCTGACTGGTCTTGTAAGATCCTGATCCACTAGCTGAAAGATATTCCACCCACACAATTCTCTTCTTATTACTTGCCTTGTGATCCTGGAGCCTGGAAGGTGCATATTTTCAGCTTTGCTCCCAAGCCAGAAGAGGATGGATTTGCTATTATTTTTAATGGCACCTGACATTTTCAGCTCGTCATGTAATTGCAGGAGAGGGGGCTACAGAACATTTCAATATTTCCTGTACAGTCTTTCCTCTCCAGCTCCCTTTTTTTCTTCTGCCAAGGACTTCTTCCGCTCCTTTTACCCTCTCCTGCTGGGCATCTCTGTCTTTCCCTCCTTTTAATTACTATCTTGTGGTTTCCAATCCTCATTTTCACTTCTTCATCTTTTCCATCTGCATTTTGCTCTTTCCCTGGTCACTTCACCCTTCTGTCCTATCTATACCTGCCCATGAGCCAGGGAAACCTTTTCAACCTTTTGCTACAATCACTCCCCTATTGCGACCAGTGGTAGCATGTCCTTGAGGGAGCTAGGATTGGCAGGAGCCCACTGGCACAAGCGGGTGAGCTCCCATGAGAGGGGAAGGTGATCCTGCAACAGCAACTGCCCGTGGTGCTCAGGGACCTCACTGTGCAAAAGCTGTCCCTACCCAGACAGTGTGCCCTGGGAAATACAATGGGGAAATGGATGCATACAGGCAGCAGAACATGGGCTGAAGAGGAAAAGAAACAACAGGAGTTAGAAGGGCTTTGGGACAGACTCAATGTGAGGATCCAGAGGGACAATCAAACTGAAGATGACATGCATTTTACAAGCCCCAAAATAAAAGGATGGTGTCACAAAATAGGTACCAGATCAGGCCCAGGAGAAGATACAGCAATGGTGTAAGTAAGGAAGCATTGCGAGGCTTTAACTGTCAGCTAAGAATATTGCAACAACTTTCTAGTAGCACCACAAGCCTCAGTAGCAGATAAATGAACAGTCTCCAAACAAGCAAACCCAAATTCCTAGATGTTACAGTATGGGTATGACTGTAAAATACAATGTCATGCCCTGCACATGTCCCTCCTGTTGGTAATGCTCCACAGCCTGTGTCACACCCCAGGGACAGAGTCACATATGTGACTTCAGTCTCAGTGTCTACTTTTCCTTTACTGCCACAGCTCCCAACACACATATCCACCAGAGACAGCTTTGCCTGGCACAGAAATGCAGCTGCTTCTAGGGTAGAGCCCAGCCATATCTTACAGCCCACCAGCAGAGCAGGGGATGGGAAGAGTATGGACATCATGTCCAAGTGAAAGCAAAGGGCACGCAGACTGAACTCACAAAACAACTTTCACAGTCAAGGGAAGCCCCGAGTCTGCTTTTCATCAAAACACAACCCCCAGACGCATTCTTGAAGAGGCAGGCAGGAAAACAAAGTCCAGGATCAAAACACAGGTAAAAAACCTCAGACCAAATTGACCTTCCCCACAAAAGCAGGTAGCTTTTCCAACCCAGCACAAGACAAACAGCATCTCTATTGACTGATCAAAAAGTGAGGCAGTTTTTTTGAGTTCCTTACCTTTTCTCCTACTCTGTAGGTTTGAATAGAGAAATGCTGGTTTGTATCCTCCAGGCTAGTATTAAGCTATTAAAGGTACCATTTCACCTTATTTTCCGTTTATTGACTGTGAACTTCAGAGTTCCTCAAGGCAGTTTGCTCTCCCACTTCTACCTCCTAACTCCCTTTCCTTTCCAGACCCACCCTCCTTCGCCAGCTGCTGGAACACCACCACTGCCACAGCATCTATGAACTAGAGAACAACCATGGTAAGACATTGCCACCTCATTTCACTTTTAATTGGCTACTATTTTTTCATTTAAGTCAGCTGATAACTACCATTTACTCTTCAGCCCCCCCATTTTGGGTTCAGCTGCTCTTCAGGAGGCCACGGACCTCGTGATGGCAGGTTTCCTAATGCTGTTCAGCCCCATGATACTGGGACTTGCCTGTTTGCCTGCTCCCTGTCACCTAGCAGGAGTCAGAGAGTGCCGCCTCCTGCTGCTGCAGTGGGGCAGGTTTAGCACACACTTGACATTTCACTGCTCAGAAGAGCATTTGCTGTTTGTATGAGCACGCACGTCACTTTCCTTTGATGTAAAAGCCCATGCCAGCAGAAAGAAACCACTGAGAGAAGAACAGTTTTACCTGGAAAGTAGTTCTCACCTGGGAAAGCTGTGATGGGTTCTGCAAAGGAAAAAAACAAAAGTTAGTATTAGAGAGCAGAGTATTAGACACAAGGCCACAGTTCATGTCTCCACTGATTTACAGTGGCCAAGCAGAGCAGGTGTGTGGCTGTGCCCCACTGAAGCCTCTCACTGGGAACAGTGCAGGGTGCTAGCCAACCTTGCCAGGGTGAGGAGAAACATTGACTCAGATGGAGACTAATCAGACACAATAAGCTTCGCCTCAGACACAGACACCAGAAAAAAGTATGTCTGAGGTTGAAGTTCATTTGTATTCAGCTGGTTGGCCTCAGTCATCTGAAGACAAAGCCCCATGTGGCCCAGTGATGAAACCCTGAAACCTCCTAAAATTTCCAGGAGCATTTTGGTTTCTGGCTCAACTGTGTCATCATTATTCACATGGGATCTGTGTTACTTGTGGGCATGGATGCCATGCTCCTCTCCATCTCACAGTGACAAGAAACAAAAGCAAATTATTTTTTTCTCCTTTCAAGATACTTTGAAGAAGTAATCTATTACAAATTACTGGATCTGAAAAGCAATAATAGGTACTTATTACTGATTACTTTCTCACAGAAGTAATAGACTTCTGATTATTTTTAGATTACTTCTGCATTATGCCTGTGAGTCACAGAAGCAGACTCAGTCTCTACTGAGTGCTATGAAATCATCACTCAAGTTCGGAATACGAATGACACATTTGTCAAAGGAAAAAATTATTGTGACTTATTAATGTTCTTTCATGCTAAA
This sequence comes from Megaceryle torquata, assembly GCA_024611175.1. Lineage (NCBI taxonomy): Eukaryota > Metazoa > Chordata > Aves > Coraciiformes > Cerylidae > Megaceryle > Megaceryle torquata. Next base: position 18,265 of record JANIJG010015310.1, on the reverse strand, counting down.
AAGCAATCAGATTACTTCCCAGGATTACATTTGAGAAAACAGTAGCCCATGCTGGTGTCAGCTATTCTCATGGCTGTGACAGAGAGAGAGCAACACTGTATCTATACCCTTTCATTATTATTTTGGTGACATCGGAAATGACCCATGGGTTACGTTAAAGCTTGCAGTGGGAGCCCTTTGTTAGAAATGATCTGAAACAAATTATCCTTATAGGATATAGTTCCTAGAATGGGAGAAATAATTTTGTGCAGTAGTTTGGTGTTCTTTTTAGGGCTGGGAACACCTGAAACTTTGTAATTTTTTAATGCTTTTGTTTTGAGAGATTAATCTTTAAGTTCATGAGGCCCAAGTTACAATAACACTGGAGCTAGGTGAATTGCTGAGCTCAAAAGAAGTTAGATAGAAAACACTATTAGCATTAATCATCAGTCTTGCTTCTCTTTAATGCCGTAGAAGGCGAGGGATTAAAACACCACTGTCAAGCCTTAAATACAGGGAATCTGACATACGGAGCATTAGCTGCTTTGGCAGATAGGAGACCAGCAGAGTTCAAAGCATCAAAGAAACTGGGACTGATGGTGCTCAAGAGCATCTCTGGGGCAGTCAAGAGTCTTCTGTTCTATTATTAATGCTGGTTCCTGCACCACTGTCACCTGTCTGCACAGGGCAGCAAGTGACACAGTCAGCTCTTCCTGGGCACAGATTGTCCAATGCCTAGTCCCCTGAGATACACTTCTCGGAAGAAAGTATCCATCTCTCTTGGGTTAGTAGGCACCAGGATCCTCCCCCCTCCTTGGTGAGGGAAGAAGAGAGCAGCATCACTGAACAGGGCCTTTCAAAGCCCAAAGGGGAGAGAGGCCCTCCATCTGATTTTTAGGATGGGCTGGACACTTTGTGGGTGCTTAACACTACAACAACTCCCCCAGGTCACACAGAAGAGCAGAGCCTCACTACTGTGGCAGCTTTCAGCATGGATCCCATTAATGGAATATTGTTGGTCCCATGCTCAGTGGGAATGGCTCAAAATCCATATCCAAGCTAGACAGTAACCAGAGCCCAGAGCCATTAGAGTGCATGCACCAGGTAAAGGAATAGGGCAGGGCAATGGCTCCACCAGCAAACTGCTAAAACACACTTTTTTTTTTTTTTTTTTTTTAAAGAAAGTCTTCTCTTGTCATTCACACTGAATGAATCCACCTGGCTTTTGGCCTGGTTTGGGGAATGGCGAATTCTAGGACAAAAAAATTCTTCTATTATTCTGTTAACATTGCTGCAAAACTCCTCTGCTATTTTATTTCTTATAAGAGAAGACTCCTTTTGAACTCATCAGCCCCTCTAAGCATGTAATACTGACTGACAGATGGTTTCTTTTGTCCAGCACTTTCCTTTTAAATTTGGTGTATGTCCTTATCGCATAGAATAGTCCTTGGTAACCCTCAGCTGCTCTTTCAGCTTTGCGTGGCAGAGAGGTGCGCTCCTTGCCTTTCACACCAACACAGCCAGAGCCCCTGTTCCCCAAAGACTGAGTCCCCCCCTCATTTCTTTCATGGGCAATGAATGTCCCAGGTGAGATCCAGAAAATCCCAGTAACTCAAGCAGGGCAGAAGTGGCCCACAGGCAGCCTGTGAACAAAGGCTCTCCAGCCCCAGCTGCCTCTCTCTGCAGCCCCACCATCCCCTGCCCTGCAGCTGGACGAAGCACGTACCCATGCAGTTCTCCAGAGGGATGTCAGTGCCTAGCCGGATGTCATCAAGGGCGAGCTCTCCCAAGTGGCCGTTGCGTATAAATCCCTCAAACACAATCTGTGAGAAATCAGAAGAGAAATGTCAGTGTTCAGCTGTGTGGCAAAGAGTGGCCGCTGCTCCCCAAGAAAAAGAGCAGGAAATCTGCTCCTGCTTTCCCTGCACACCTGTGGATGAGCCAAGACTAGTTCTGCTTCCTTGCCCTGCCTTTGCCACCCCTTCCCCGAGGAAACCTGCTCTGCAGGGATGGGTTTGGCAGAGAGATCATTACCTGGTCTGGCAGCCCTTGACTTGCAATTTGTTCAATTAAATACCTCTCGAACAGAACAAAGACTCAGTGAATCACTGTTTTGCATTGCAGGCCACCTCCCAGCCCCTGCACAAATGATGCAAGTGGCATAACACTGACTTAGAGCAGCAGCAGATTTGGCCTGTGGTATTCTGGGCTATGATCAGAAAAAGGAAGAGGAGGACACAAAATGCACAGCTACATTAACTGTGAAGTGCTGTTCCCATCAACATTACATAAGAAGTATTGAAATGTTAGAGAAGGGTCAATTTATTCCTACTTAATCACAAGCAAAATATATTTAGAAAAATAAATAGAGTTGTTAGCTTTAAGAAGTGCTGAGTAGAGACTTGCATTATTTACATAATGATGCCATTATTTAGCTAATGCTGGTATATTCACATTCAATACTCAAAGAAGCCAGACAGTGCCCATCATTCTTATCTGTAGGCATATTGTGTTTACTGGTATTTTATGAAAAACTCAAACACACACAAGTGAACAAGTCATAGAATGGTTTGGGTTGGAAGGGACCTTAAAGATCCCCTAGTTCCAACCCTCCTGCTATGGACAGGGACACCTCCCACTAGACCAGGTTGCTCAAAGCCTCATCCAACCTGGCCATGAGCAGTTCCAGGGAGGGGGTATCCACAGCCTCTCTAGGCAACCTGTGCCAGTGCCTCACCACCCTCACAGTGAAGAATTTCTTCTTTATATTTATTCTAAATCTATCCTTTTTCACTTTGTAGCCATTACCCCTTGTTTATCACTACATGCCCTTGTAAAAAGTCCCTCCCTATCTTTCCTGTAGGCCCCTGTTAAGTACTAGAAAGCTGATATAAGGTCTCCCTGGAGCAGCTTCTTCTTCAGGCTGAACGACCCCACCTCTCTCAGTCTGTCTTCACAGAAGAGATGCTCCAGCTCCCAGATCATTTTCATGGCCCTCCTCTGGATTCACTCCAATAGGTCCCATGTCCTTCTTATGTTGGGGGCCCCAAAGATGGATGCAGGACTCCAGATGGGGTCTTATGAGAGTGTAGTAGAGGATAAAATCACCTCCCTCAACCTGCTGGTCACACTTCTTTTGATTTAGCCCAGGAAACAGTTGGCTTTCTGGGCTGCACTCACACATTGCTGGCTCACGTTGAGCTTCTTGTCAACCAACACCCCCAAGTCACACAGCTCCAGTGCAAAGCTTTTGCTTTATATCTCCCTGCCTACTCTTGAGGGTACAGATAATTTCCTAGGGCTATGTACTTCACCGACCTCTTCTCTCCATTTTAGGTGCCCTCTTTTACCTGGGGTGCCTAGGCAGCCCCCACTCATGCCTGAAGGGAATGGGACTGCATAGGCAGTATCACAGCTGTTGGTCCCAACCTCGGGCCATCAACCCATCCAGAAGGCAGCAGTTTGGAGGGGTCAGTGGCCTGAGAGCAGCTCCCTGGGTCAGGGTTGGGAGCTGTCTGAAGCAAGGCTCCCTGCTGGGGTGGTCATCAAAGTGCTGCCTCAAGCTTACAAATACATGTTTCCTTCTGCTTCAGAGGGCGCTGCATGCCATGCTGATGCTCATTAACAAGTGACAACAGTAGCCCTGGCTCCCTAGCAAATGGCATGCTGCTTACAAGGGCTAGCCATGCCAAATGCACTGCTGGAAGCAGCAGCCTCTCTGCGGGGCGCTGGCCCAGTTGTGTCAGAGGGGTTCAAGTGGCTGCGGCGAGCAGCATGGCTTCCTTCACCTCATGCTTTCTCTTCCACTGATCTGCTGACAGTGGGCAGGGCCTTGATCCCACAGCATTGCACCCAGCTCTCTGATCTGGTCTAAGGTATCCAAGAAGGAGATTCACAAGCAAACTTGCATTCCCTCTTTCTTCTCCAATGTCAGCACTTGCAGCCAAGGCAGAAGAAGGTCTGTTTGCTGCCTACCCTTACGAACAGGCTGTGCCCCTTCCCAGCTCCCCACTCCTCCTGGCTGCAGGGTTCGGGTTTGCTCTCTGGAGTTGTGTGCCTGCCTCTAATCAGACTATCTGAGGATCACCAATTGTGGGAAAATGCACAAAATAAAGAAAAAAAAAAAAAAAGATGGGAAATTATTTGCAAAGTCAGAGATTTATGGAATATAAAAGGCAACAGGCTGAACAAAGGCCCAAGTCTCTGCAGAAGACAGGCACTCTCTGAATAACAAACAGTGTCGTTTAGTTACTATGGTAACTTGAGAAACACAATGAAAACAGCCACATTCCCTAATGATGAATGGGCCCTGGCTCTGAAACACTGAAATTAAGATGCTGGAGATGCCTGCCTGGCCCAGCACACCTTCTCTAAGCATCTTACCCGGTACTCCATATCATAGCTTGGCAAGATGATTCGTCCTTCCCTCCACTCCTCCCCTTGGTCCTCTGTGATGACCCACAGTGCCTTGTGCTCTTGGCTGGCTTCCCGCCAGACCCGCAGCATAACCCCATTGCTGCCCCATGCCTGGTACTGGAAGACCATGCAGACAGCGCTTCGGGGCAGATAGATGGTGGGGCTGATGAGCCGGGCTCGCTGGCCTTCCCTCCTTCCACTGCTCTGCAGCTGCAGGTAATTCTTGCTGTCTGTTCAAAGAGGAAAAAAACGTCATATTATTTTATGCGGCCACTTGCAACAAGTGTCTCACCTCCTGCCAGGTGACTTTGGCAGTGCTGGTCAGGCTCTCACACCCACGTCTGCAGGAGTGGGCTCTCACACTGGCAACCTCAGTGTGTGCCACAGACTGTGCCATTGCTGTGCCCTGTGCAGCCTGGGCATCGAGCAACACACTTCTCCCACCAGCCACCACCGTCTGGTAGGAGGCTGACAGTAAAACCAGAAAGCAGAAAGCCAACAACTGACATAATTAGGAGAAGTTAAAAAGCAGTTATTGTCAGAAGAAAAGATGCCACTATAATAACATTGGCGGGGGTGTGTGTTTATTCTGCTGGGAGCTTGCTGAAAACTCATCTTAGGATGGGGATCTCAAGCTGTGTTCATCCTGTCTCTTTTCATCACCAGTGGTAAATACTCCTCAATCAGGATCTAGCTGACAATTTTGTTTTGAGGTTACGCACAACAAAATGAAAGCCTGGCTCTCAGTTTTTCTGTAATGCAGCAAAACAGCCCCTAAAGCACAGCACAGAGGAAGGATGTCACCCCAGTTAGTGAAGTATGCACAGGTGACAACCAGGTAGTTGCAAACTTGAAGGTAGCTGAAACACATACCACAGGGGATTCACTTGCTTTAGTATTACATTTAAATTGTGCCATGCTTTTGTCAGTCCTCAGGGAGGAGATTTGGTATGTTTGATATCCCAGGAGAAGTTCAAGGCTGAGACTGGAACTGGAGATATTTGATCTGAATACCAATAGCAGCAAAAGCCCACGGATACAAATCCCTGGGCATGGCTGATTTGGTCTGGAATCAGTGGTTTCCAACCCTCTCTAATGAGAAGCCTCCTCAAGGAGTTTCCCATCTGCAGTTTGGATGCTTGAAGTCCCCTGGCACAGACTGAAAGCCAAGCATGTAGCTGATCTAATCCTTACCTGCACCCCTCATCATGACCAGTGCCGGGACAGAGTCCCTTGGGTTGCTCTGACTGCAGGGCCTGCAGTACAAGGTGACACAGACAGGCCAAATGACAGATATTGCTGTATTTCACATTTCACTCAACAGAGGGATGGACACACTTGCTCTTGCTACACACTGTTACTGGTGCTTTGTGCCAGCATGTGTGAGCCCTCCTGCAGCCCAGGGGGGTTACCTCTGCCCCAGGACCACATTGAAGTCTGTCGCTTCCTCTCCCCACATCTTAGCCCACTGTGCTTGAGGGGCAAAGCTCTGAGCAGCAGCTTGCCTCCTGTTTGCCCTCCTCCCTCTGTGGCTTCAGTGCCCACAGCAATGGCAGAAGAGCAGCATCTGCACTAAGATGTTTTCAAGTCACACCCAAAACACCTCCAAAACTTAATGAACTTAGAGTCCCATTCCCAAGCATCAAAAAACAGGTCTCACCCAGAAAACAGTAGCTGACCTCGCTGTCACTCGGCAATCTGGTGACATCCTAGCCCAAGGGAGGTGTATCAGTGGTTGCACAGCCACTGACCGTGCTACAAGTTTGTCACTGCCAGAGAGCTGGGATGAAACCAACCACCATGAGCTACACAGCTTTCTGAAATAAATTTAGGACTAGACAGCAGAAACATTTGTCATCACTCTATTCCTGGGATGTATGAACAAAATATTTCAAAAGCGTATCCACTCCATATGAACTTTCACTGATTTCTCTGCATGAAGGACAAATCTGTCCCTGACTGTCCACATAAAGAAGGAGCAACATTTTCCAGCAATATTTTCCAGCACCTATGAAATGTACTTGGGCCACTTGGCACTTTATACCAACAAACTGTAGCAGAAGAAAAGATGAAAGCATGTTTGCCCACTCCTGCTTGAGTGAATCACTTGAAAAAGTACCATGCCGTTCTCTAATGCAGGAGTATTCTTGTGATTTACCTCAGAGTGGTAGTGGTGGAGGAGGAGATGTGGGAGATAAACAAGTGGAGGAAGGAAAAAAAAAAAGAACAAGCTGTACTCCATGCCTAAGGAGAGGTAAGGCATAATAAGTCATCAATGTCTCCTGAATTAAAATCCTCTTTTTTGTAATTCACTACAAGCCTCTTCAAAGAAAAAAGCAACAACAAGAAGAAAAAAGCAGCCACTACAAAGAAGGTGGAAGAGCAAATCAGACTGCAATCATACAATTATTTCACAGATGAAATGTTCTCACACACAAATCTTTAATAAAAGCACCATCCAGGCTCAAGAATTATCAAATCTAGATCCTCGAAGTTCAGGACCTATCTTTGGTGCCTTTATCTAGGCAGCCTGATTGAGTCCTGGGATGTGAACCATCCTTGGATCCACCCAAAGCTCACAGTTAACCATGGGGAACTTTGTTAAATGTGCAGCTGGACACCTCCCATGATCCATACCCCTCACTGGGCATGGAGCCAGTGGTACCCAGCATCTCTGCTGCCAACACTTCAGAAAAAAAACCTTCATGCCTCTGAGTCACATCCCTCCTGCCAGGGATGACACCAGCCTCCTGTTTGTTCCCATTTCTATCAAACTGTGAAATCAAAGAAACTCCTAAACTGCAGCCAAAATCAATGCTCCCCTCGACCACACAGGCTCTTTCAGAGCCATGGGAGCCCTCCCAAGCCCTGCATCTCCTGTAGTCCCTGCCCAGTTCTTGCTGGGGCCCACAGAACTCTTGAGGACCTACTGGCAGCCCCAAGGGCTGAAGGGACTCTGTCTTTGGGTGATGAACCCAGCTGCTCTCCTGCAAGTAGCAGTGGGTTTGGGCACTTCCTGTTCTCACCCCTGGTACCAGTTTCTGAAGCAGAGAGCAGAGTAGAAGCAGACACAATTTTCTGTGTTATTTGAAGATGAAATGGCTGGATCATTCTAATGGCTAGCTGGACTTTCTGAAAAGCCCCACAAATTTGCTGAGACTGACTGAATAAGGGCACTGTGGAGCTAATTGTTGAAACAGCATGTAGGAGCCCGGTGGTTCCAGTAGTCACTCTGATAGAGTAAATGGAAGCCTTTGGCATAGAAACCACCTGAAAGGCTAATTTCCCCTGCTGAAACACTTGAAGAGGTCCTTGCAATGATGAGCTGATCAATTCTTCCAGGATCAGAAATGCATTTTAATCTCTTTCCCAGAAGTTTGCTTTGCAGCATCTATTCCAGCTAATACAGCAGCTACGTCCCCCATTGAACTGGCACTGGTAGTTCGTAGCACTGCCTCAAAAAAGGCAGGACAAACCCTCTCAGGGATTTTAACCTACTGCTGTATTTTGCAACTGATGCTACAGCATAAATCTCGTGGAAGATTTATGGGATCATCTGGAGGTAGGGGAGCCAGGACCGTGAACACACAACCATCCCCAGCCAGACGATGGCAGAGTTGCATGTACGTGCACGGCAGTGAGTCCCAGATAAATCACCATCTGGGCCCTGCAAACAAACCATCTGGCCGACGCGGTTTCCTCTTGCTGCGCCTGCCCCTCCTGCTAGCCAGTCATCTGAGAGGACGTTAGGGGCAGTGGGGGATGAAGTCTTGTGGTTTGGGTCAGGCTGCAAGCATGAGCCATGGCAGCTGCCTGTTCTGCAAGGTCAGTCTGATTGTGCCTGGGTCCTGCACATCTCACCCTCTCTCCCTAGAAAAGTACCTTCGCTCACTGGTCTCAGCAGCACATCTGGAGATTTTCCAGCAAAACATGTTGGCCAGGATGTACACAAGCAATTACTGAGATTTCAGATTCCCTCTGCATTTCCCCCTCACTGGTTATCATTGAGTTACAGCTGCTGTTCCTACGGAGGACCCACGCTGAATTGCCTTCATTCATTTCCCTCCAAAGGTCACTGCACTTCCCATTGCAGAGCTTGTTTCAGGGGCAGTTTTTTTGGGTTTTAGGGGCAGTTCTGCAGCCCACCAGCAGCCACCTCTTGCCTGTCAAATCCCAGAGGTGACACATCTGCTCCGGGCCCTGGCCACTGCCTGCACAGCCCCAAATGCCACCCTGACCATGCTGTGTCAGGGCCAAGGGAATGTCCCAATGGCATCTGATCCTGATGTTTTTTCTGGGTCGTGTGAGATGGATGTTGCATCAGCCCTTGCCTTCGCTGAGGAGCGGATCAGCTCAGATCCCCTCACGACTGCAAGGTGCTCTGGTAACCGGGGGATGGCAGCTGCATGAATATGCAGATGGAAACTGGATAGCTATTATATTTTTAATTTTTCTGGCAAATCATGCAAATTCAACTCAAAAGGCTGCCACAATAATTTCAGTGACAGGCCTCTCCTCAGTGACAGACTTTCATTTACGAAGGGAAATCAATCCTCCGTAAAACTAATATTTATATTAACTAGATCACTGTGTCTGCTAGAAAATCCCCTCAATTCTGATTATGTGTTAATTGGCCTGCCAAGTCCTTGCCATTTCAGTCTCTAAATCAGTTCATGAAAAAGCATGAAACCCCATATCTGCCCAGAACCAAGCCCTCCACCTGCTCTCTAGAGCCCTTCTAATGGGCGGACCATTACATCTTCTCTCTTAATTAAGCCTCATGTCCTCAACAGCGCGGTGCGATTGTGAGTCCTGCTGCCTCCCTCTCGTGAGAGCAGGGAGGGCACAGTGTCCCTGACAAACCACATGTCAATTAGAGCCTGACATTTATTCTAAGTGAGCTGCTTGCCACCGTGCTGCGTCCACTGCCAGGCTGGCAGGCACCCTGCATGCCCCTACATGAAAGGGTGTGCAGACCCCCCTGTGCCTGGCATTTGTGCACACAATTAAAGGCATTATCCGAGCCAGTGCTTCCAGCACACCCGCTGCACATTGAGGCTTGCTCGGTGCACACACTTTCCCAAACCTGGCTCTGTGACTCACAGGCTGCTAAGTCACTCCTGCAAAGCAATGGAATCATGGACTTGCTAAGATTTGAGAGACTTTCCAGAGAGCATTCCAGTCTGGTTTTATAGGTAGTGTGTGACACTGATGTTTTGGTCCAAAAAGTGACTAAGGACTCAGATAGGCGAGCAGCAAAATACTGGGTGAGCCCCAGAGGAGTGGTTTCTTCTCTCTGCCTCCAGTCCAGACTGAGTGAGTGGGAGCTTTACTGGCAATGCAGGAAATGACCATGGCCATGCTCCTTCTCTCACGAAAGACAGTGTGGGCACAAGGACAGACACGGCTTGGCCCTAGCTTGTGGCCAAGGCACTTGCACAGCCCAGTCAACACTCATCAAACCTCTCATGATCAGGGTGCCAGGGCGTCACAGCTCCAACATACTGTGGGCAGTCAAGGCATGAATGATTTTTTAGGGTTTGCTGTCCTCACTGTGCAAACAAGGGTCAGGAGAGTCACATACAGCTTTGCTGAAAGGCAGACTGCACCACACGGTGGGAGTAGGGGAGAGAGAACACTGGGTGTGGTCTCCTTCCCACAGAGTGCAGCTGCTCACTCATTGCGCAGAAGTGCTCGACTTTCACACCACTCTACATGCAAAATTCCCTCCTACTTCAAAGGGGACAGGATTGACCTGAGAGATCATAATGTTTCCCCAAGGCACAAGCCCTGAGAGTAAGTCTCATGAGACTAAGTGTAGACCCTGTTCTGTCCAGCCCTGCTCCATTAACACCATGAAAACCTTTCAGCTGGTTTTGACAGAGTAGGATGAAGGCCTTGAGGCAGAAATTCTCATGGATTGCAGCAAAATATGAAACTTGCCCTTTTAAAGATCCCATGGGAAAAATACAGGAATGGTAAAGGGTCACCATCAGCTTAAAAACAGCTCAACATTTGTTTTCCTTAAAAAATAAGCTCTTATAAAACTTCAGAGCACTGCAAACATTCCACTGCTGGAAATGCTTTGAAACAAATAAACCTTTCCCTGCAGCGTCTGCAACCCGAATGAGCAGCATTCCTGACCCTCAAAGCCAGTGAGGCCGTGGCCCACAACAGAAGCATTTGGTGAGTTTTGCGCCCAGTCCAAGAACTATGTGGTCTGAGAGCTGCAAGGTTAAAACTGCTTCCTTTTCTGCGTGCATTTATGTCTGCCAACGTCTGAACAACACAAGGTTCACAGTGCTGCCAGGGCTCTGACCCCGATGCCACACACACAGATGAGAAGTAGCATGTGGTAGAGGTGCAGACACACAGTGCTCTTCTAGAACCACAAGGTATTTACTTAATGACCGGATTTAAAATTTAAAGTTTAAATTATTTTACTGAACGAGGCAGAGGAAATGGGCAAAACACAAAAAATTCCAGTTTTTCAGTGCTTGTAAGCACAGCATCACCAAGAGCAACATAACAGTGCCTACCAGCTAAGGATATGACCCAAGGTCTTTACACCCTTCAGGATCAAGACTATAACAAAATTCAAAGATAGCGAAGAACTGAAGCACCCAACCTACCAATCCAGATTTACTTTTGTGTCTTAAGACCTCTATCTTGATACCAATGGCATGTTGCTGTTGCATGTAGCAGGAGTGGGGATGAAACCTCATTGAAACCTGAACTTGTTGCTCCTTGAAGCTTGCTAGCTACAGCTAAGGGGAAACTTTCTACAGATGGGAAGCAGCTGAAGATCCATAGAGGGAAAAATCCTGGCAATCTCTTGTGGGGGCATGGAAAAGGGAGCAACAGTATTTTCTAGGCTTGCAAAGGACAGGGTAACAGCCGTAACCATGCTGGGTTTCTGCTGAGTTGGGCACTTTGGGTCCACTTTCACCAGTGGTGTCCCCAGAAGTGTAACAGGAGCCTGCAGGAGAGGACGTGGAGCTAATCCATGGTGTGAAGAGCCCAAGGAACACAGGGCTAAAAAAAGAAATGCAGAGCTGCCTGAAAGAGTATCTTAGAAATAAAAATAGTAGAATGAGAGCAGTGGGTGTCTTGTCAGTCTCAAGAAGTTCTCTGAGCCAAAGACAAGGAGGAATTGCATGTAGCGCATAAAATGAAATCAGGAGATATCTGAGGAATTCAGGCCTGTCTCTCAGCAGACTTTTCTAATCAAGTGCCTCACAGAGGGTATTTCACCATGGTCATTTCCTTCCCTCTCTCTCTCATGCAGACTGAGCCAGGGCTCCTCCTTTCATTATTATTTTTTCCCCTGTTAATATATTTTTTTTTTCTTACCATTTTCAGAAGAAACAGAAACACATCCCACATGGCTCTTAAAGGCACAGCACATTTCCTTGCTACCATGAAACAGCCACAGCCTTTAGCCCAGGGCAGCACCTTTAAACCAGAGTAAATTGGGCTCCAGCGGCTTTGAGTTCCCGTTAGCTCTTGCCCTGCCCCTAAACCAAGCACAGCTGCTCTCCTTCACCCAACTGCTCACCCCAGGGTGGCGAATTCACAAGAAAAGACCACCCCGAACAGGACTTTTCATTCCTTGCTCCCTGGAGTCTGAGGATGAATTTTCTAAGTAGAAACAAAGTGCTGGAGGGAGTGTGAGGGAAGGGTAGGGGAAGAATGGGGGAGTGTGAATCAAACAATGCTTCAATTCTGTCCCTGCCGAGGGTCTGGCATTGCCTTGTTTTCATGTTTCTTGAGTTGCTTTTAAAAGCTGTGTGGGGAGGAAAAAACCAAATAGTTGTTTCCTTTTGTGTCATGTCTTCTCAATTTCTAAGAGCAGGGCCAAATCAAGGCATGGCAGCAATACCTTTGCCTACTGGCCACTCCACAGCCCAGCACTGCATGGACAGGGCAGAGGAATGGCCACCAGGAGGGCACATCCCTGCCTGATCCCATGGCAGTGCCAAAAACCATCTCTCAGCCTGTGCCTGGTGTCTGCCGCTGACTCCCTCCACCACGGAGGGCAAATCACTTCAGCCCCCTGGAACTGCTACCTCCTCCACCTCTGCTTGTACAGCCTGTGACTTGCCAGACAGGGCCTAAGCACCTGACTGAACCTTGTCTGTGCTTTGGTCCCTGGCTCGGCACAGCTCGGTAAGGGAGATCTCTCCGCACTGGCACAAAACCAGATCACTGAACGCAGTAGGAAAATGTTCCTCAGGCTGTGACGTTGAGGTTTTGCAATTCATGACTAAGAAAGAAAAGAAATAGTAGAAGAAGGGTAAAAACCAGAACCGTGTGCTGAGCTGTCTGAGGCAGCACCAGTCTCTCCCAGGCTGTGCACGCACGCGTACATGCGTGCACACATACAACAGTCTTCTAAGAAACTATGGCCAACTAATTGAAGGGAGACTCGTGGGAGAGGAAATGAAATGAAAAATTGAGTCTGAGTTATAAAAACAAGTAATTTCTATCCTACTTGAAGGAGACTTATATTAATTAAACATTATTACAGTGAATGAGATGGGGAGGGTTATTAAGTCTGGGGCTGGCTGTAAGTATTCTCTCCTGTTGCCCAAGGCTCCACTGAGCTCAAGATATTAATCTTCTAAAGCACTCAAATGCTGAAGAGATAAACACTTGAAATATGAAAATGTTTTTCTCCATAGCAGACACTGTGACCCTATGTCACACCAAAGACTTTGTCAGATGTCCATATAGTCTGCACTTACAGCATTACTTTGTCTCTTAGAAAAACACCGAGCACCTCAGGAGCTGGAGAGAGAAATGATGTGTGCATTTGTGTGGGGGTGATTTGTGTGTGGAGATGTAGCAGATTCTTCTCTTCCCATATGTTTCTGGAATACATATTTTCCTCTTTAGCACTGCCTACCAGGTGTTGGCTGCATGGCTTTCCAACTGGCTGGCAGCACTGCCAATCTGGCCAGTGACTCTGCCAGGTGGCTAACAGGTTCGCCTGAATGTTTGCATCTTGAGACTCAACCTTACTGGGGGGAGGGTGGGAAGAAGCCCAGAGCATGCATGGCTCCCTAGGCACATGGCATGCAAACCCTGGAGTCACCAGGCATCAGGGCAGAGCTGAAGACAGGGAAGATCAGCCAGCTCTTCCTGGGGGAGCCTCAAGTTTCATAAGCAATGACTGATAGTGAGGAGAAGTGATGCTATGGTGACAGTCTACTGTTATAAGGAAACTGGCAAATGTTCTTCATGCCACTCATGCCACAAACTCCATGAGGTTAAGAAAAAGGCACTAGTGCCAGAGCAAATTCCAAGATGTGAAGCTGAAGAACTCGATCTATCAAGCACACTGCCAGAGGCTGGCTCTCTTCCAACCCATGCCAGCACATCTCTGTGAGGTCCTCCATAAATTAGGCTCTGCCACACTTATGCAAATCTTCTGCTTCCAAAGCACAGAAGAGAAAAAGTGCAAAAGTCAAACAGAAACAAGCTGGCATATTTCAGCATTCTTAGGGTTTAGATCATCCTTCACTTGAGGAGGCTGAAATCCAGCCTATACAAGCCCAGAGTGCAGAATAGCTGAAGACTACAGGCAACCCAAGCAACATATTGGAGGAAGAAATAAAAAGCATTGAGTCCTACAGAGGACATTTGGATCAGGATGTGGAACAAAGACCATGCTAACCTTCACAGTCACAGGGGATTCAAAGCCCAGTGTATGATTCAGAGCTATCTCAAGAGGATATTATAATTCAGTGCCAGTGGCTGCAGTCCTATAAATAAGTCTCGAACCATACAACAAAGCATCTGAAAGCTTCTACAAAAGAAAACATTCAGCTCTGCACAGCTTTCATGACTCTTAATAGCTGTACAATAATCAGTCATACTGTTCACATGGAGAAAGCCCCATCAGCTCCCTCTTCCCTGCTTTGGTATGGTATTAACCATCTTACCGGGAACAGTCTCAGGGCTTGGTTCAGAGTTGCCAATCCAGGTGCTTGTAGGTTGAAAAGACCACGTATAACCCGTTGCCAAGTCATGTGACCAGCCACAGAGGTCTTCAGGAAGATCAAAGTTGCAGTTGAAATTCGCAGGGAGGTGGAAATCTTATAAAAATAAGTAAAATAAAGTTGGATTAAAAAATGACCTACACATGAAGGGTTGCTATTAAAAAACAACCCAAAACTAAAATAGCCAGCAAACCATAAATACTGAAGAACATGTGAAATCTCACTCACACTGATGCTTTTAACCTATCTCACATTTCGTCAGCTCCAGGGATCAGCCTTAAGTTCTGCACCATCAAAATGCTCACACCACGTCCTGCAGCTAATCCACCAAACTAAGCAAATATAAAAGCAAGTACCAAATGCTTTCAGACTCTAGTCAGCACCTTTTCTTCATCCCCTAGAGCGGTCAAATATTAAATGCCTTCTTAAATGTCAGGGAAGAGTGCTTCCTGAGTGCCCTGTGCTCATCAGTTCCTGCTCTGGCTCCAAGAGGAGAATCTCAAGTGCTCCAGAAACCCAGCTCCTGAGTGACAGATCTAGCCACTTGCACCAGACGGGAGCTGTCTGTCAATGTGGTGAGCTGTCACTCACCACTTCCTACCTTCTCATGGAAATGCTACCGGGGAAACATGGGGCCACCATAAGCTCAAGCTTTTGGATTCTGAGTGAGAGAAGACGGCCTCTATTTCTAGCTCTGCTATGGACTCACCACATGGTCTTTGGGCAAGTCATTTAACTTTTCATCTGTGAAACGGGAGCAGTGCTAATTCCCCTATGTCAACAGCTTAAAAAACTCTGGAGAGCCTTCCTGCAGAGCCAGGTCTGTGGGCAGGAGGGGACATGTTAGCGGCTGTGTGTAGCACTCAGGCAGCTGCTAGCTCCTTCAGCTGGGGAAGCAGACATAAGGCACGGAGGCTGCAGAAATGATCTGAGATCATCCCAAGCACTCAGTGGACATGTACGTCAGAGCCCAATTATAGGCCAAGTTTTTCCTGAGCAAAGAGGAAGTTTTAAATCACAGTGTCCACAAAGTGAGCAATAGCCAGAAGGAGTTGAGTGACTCAAGCAATAGGCATCAGGAGAACTTTGCTGTGAGGGGTAGAGGGATTTCTTTACATGTTCCCACTCCAAAATAAAACAATGCAGATCATGGATCCTTTTATTCCAATCTAATCTCATACCCTGGAGAGCAGCATTGTTTCTGTTTGGCTGTCATAAATCTCACGGTCCAGAGAAACACACTCATTGTTTATGGAGTATGAGAATAAAAACTGTTGCTAAATCTGAGTGAGAACGATGGGGAGTCTGGTTCCACGCTCAATGGCATACTCCGCTCACTGTCTTGCCCTGGACAGCACCCAGGAATTGTGTTGTTGGAGATTATTACTGGCCTAAGTTTCCTCTCAGCAGGTTCCCAAGTGCCTCAATGGTAGCAGGGTTGCACAGGCTTATGACTGAGGCAAAGAAATGAGAATCAGGCCCTAGAAGCTACTCCTCCAACTTGCATTTCCAGAATTGAATTACTGCAGAATCCCAAAGGGAGATGTGAAAAAGCCAATTAATTTTCTTTAAAAATTTTATTTATTTAAAACCTTCCCCCCCCCCCCCGGCCCTGGCACTGGAATCTAAGTGACAGAAGTCCTAGGAGCTATCTCAAATGATAGCTTTTCCTTTTGAAATTTCTCGTCCTTTTGTAAATGTTCCATCTCAGTGCTGAGGCCCAGGCTCTGCTGTTATGCCCAGGGGTGTGCATCTCCTGCACGCTGCACTGTACAGCTAACCCTGTGCAGCTCTGCCAAGCCCCCTCCCCTTTATCTGGAAATTTCACAGGCTTTAAATGCTCACATCCCCCTTGAAAGGAACAGAAGAATATGATGTCTGCTTTTACATATAGCAATATGAGGCAGAGGAGATTAGTCCCCCCCCCAGCGCTGTAGTCTAAACATTCACTCTTCTCTATAGCCAGAAGTGGTAAGCAGGTACCACAGACAGCAAACCATTCCTTGCACATCTGTCTGCCACCTAAGACAGGACAAACTCCTGCCTGGAGTTAGTGTTTCACTCTGCTGCCTCCACAAGGAGTCCAGACTGTCCTCCTAAATTTTAAGCAGCTGAAACTAGGGAAGATGATCCTTAACAGATAAGTGTTTAGGACATCAGCCTTCTCTACATGTTGTGATTTACTCCCACAGTTGTGACCTCAGCAAAAGGAGTTCTGCATACGAGGCAGTCTGAATCTCTCCCTTGAATCATCTTCTGAATTTGTGACACCCAAAAAGGGGATCTGGAACAGAGGTGGCTCTAAATGGGGCACTAAATGAGTTTCTTCAGGTCATGTGAGGAAGCTGGGAGACCAGCTCTACTCTACCAGTCTTGTACCCTAAGGACTCAATTAGCTGCTATCTCTTGCTCTTCCATCTTTCCTCAGTAAAACTTATCAGATTTTGGCAGGTTTTGGTTGTTGTTTCTTTTCTTATCTTGGTCTATCACTAATAATATTACTCTAAGCTTTCCGTGAATCAGCCCTATGTATAGGAACCAATAGGAAGATAAGAGTATTTTCTTAGCTCTTAACCCATCATTTATTGACATAAAGATGTGCTGCTCTGATACATACCCTCCTCTTCTCCACAGCTATCACCACACTCAGTTGCCTCTTCATCAGTTGGGTATGGGGTGGTGGTGTCTTCGCTCTTCAAAGTGGGCACCAGTGTCTCCGCAGTGGGCTTTGCAGCTGAAAAAAAAAATGGAGTTAGAGATGCTATTTGCAATAGACAATACAAAAAGCCCAGGTAGAAGGAAACAAAGCAAAAAATCTTTTTCTTATGTTCTTACAGTGGCAGCAAGAGAAAGAACAAGAATACCATGAAATTTCCACATGCTACAAATGTCAGCATGTTTTGAACTTCAAGTGATCTGACTGTTTCCGTATGGGAGTTCCTTTGATTTAGAGTTCCCGTTGGACAAGGCTCTCCTCTAGATGTACATGCTACTTTTTCTCTTAATTTTTTAACCTACACTAGTGCTGGTGATCAATTTATCTGTCATTACTGGATAAGAGAGATCACAGGCAGAACATCTTTTTCTTTCATAAAGGCATATGACAGGTTAAAATTACACACAGAGCATTCCTACCAGTTGTGCCAATTTATAAAACAAGTCACTCAAACCAACAAATGATTTAACTGCAAACGGACCCAGAGGATCCCCTTGTGCGCTCTGGCTCACTGCAAAAAGCATCTGGTTTCACACTCCAGGCTCCTGACCACGCTTTCAAAGGGTCTCTGTCCAATTTCCCCTCTCTCCAACATGACCTGTGTGAAACAACCTCCAAGCAGGTGTCAGGGGAAATTTAAGCAAGAAAGGGAAGGATATTAAGATCAACAGTAAATGACATTAGGTTCTAGCAGTCTCTCTTTTTATGGGTGCATTAACTGGAGTACAGCAGACAATTCTTTCCACTTTTAAAAAAAAGGCTGCTTTGCTCAGTTACGTGTGATTGTGTTCCTTTGTTGGCACCCTTCAGGGTATCATTTAATAAAGCCAGAAGCAAGAGGAAATGGCTAAATACATTGAATATTTTCCATAGGCTCTTTTCTGCCCTTTTATTCTCCTGTTATTAAACATGTTGCACATAAACTCTCAGGGGTTTTTTGACTTTTTTTTTTTTTTCTTTTATATATTTCTTTCCGCCCAGTGGCTGTCTTTTGTTTGGGGAAAAATACCAAATAACCTCAAAATCTTTTGAGATAATTTATAAATTCAAATTTGTTACAACCCCTTAAAACCCAAAATGCAACCAGGAAGCAAATGGCAAGCAACCAGGCACAGAAAAATGTATGGGGGAAAAAAAAAAAAAAAAAAAA
>JANIJG010015309.1:0-25757 GCA_024611175.1 Megaceryle torquata | reverse complement strand
TGGACACAATACTCCAGGTGAGGTCTCACCAGTGCAGAGTAGAGGGGGAGCAGAACCTCCCTCGATCTGCTGGACACACTCCTCTTAATGCCCCCCAGGAGACCATTGGCCTTCCTGGCCACAAGGGCACATTGCTGTTCCATGGAGAACCTGCTGTCTACCAGGACTCCCAGGTCCTTCTCCACAGGGCTGCTCTCCAGAATTTTGCTGCTGCTTATATCCTTCTCTCTTCTACTACTTGTTAGCAGTCTCCAGTTGTTCCAATATGGTCAGTTTTGCTCTCAGTCTAATTTTTCCAGCCTTCCTTTCCTCTGTTTCAAGCATATTGGAATTACCTCACATGCTTTCTCCACTCTACCTTTGCTCTTATTCCCTTTCCCCATTTGTTCCCTCTGGTTGCCTTTATAATTTCTCTGCCACCCTTCTTCCCTCCCAGCTGTTTCTTTAGATGCATTATCATTACCTTCTATCAACAAACTAAGGTTGGACCTGGTCTCCCAACCAGAATCAACTGAAATTGCTGCCAGTGACATGTCAGGGGCAAGCCAGTAATGAACCATGTCCCGTGGTGTGCAAAGAGAAAGCTTTGTTATTGCATATTCTCCCTTCTAAATGAGAGACTAGAAAATGAAGATTGCAGTCTTGCAGAAAGTCTTTGTAACATTTTTCTTTTTCTTTTTCTTTTTTCCCCCGCTTGGGTTTTTTGGCGTTTTTTTGCAAGATTAGCAGAACTAAAGACAGCATCCTGGCCAAAATCCAGTTCAGGGTAATCTCTTCTGCTATTTCAGATAGATGCTGCATTGTTCTTCCATTTCCTAGACCCAGAGGTTAGGTGTTAAATGGCTGTCATGTTCTCTTCCAAGCTAAAACATATCGGGACAGAGGCCTCGCTAACTCAGAAGGAAGCGCTAGCAACCTTCCTTTCTAGGTATGCAATGCCACCCTGGTGTTCCTCACACATCTCTCTGAAGCTCTTGGTGTGGGGCCAGCCTGAGACATGCAAGCTGGGTGACCACCATCCTTTTCTGCCCTCACTGCCATCCAATGTGATGCTCCCCACGGCTGCAAGAGAGCAATTTTCAGTGCTTGGTGATGAAAACAGTGGAGACCTTCCACATTTAATAAAACCAATAATAATAATGATACTGAGAACTTTGTACCAAAAAGAAGACAATACCAACATCATTTAACCTCTGAGGGCAGTAGGATGTGGAAAAAGAAGGAGTGGTCTAAGGTCTCACCAAATCAAGCAGTTCAGGAGTAGAGCCTTCCATAGCCTATGGCATGCAACCAGTGTCACTCCTACCACCTCCTTTGCTCTAGCAATCCAATCTGAGCAACTCAGTCTTCATTTGTGTACAAACACAGGAATGTAAAGAGAAAAGCAAATGGTGTGCATTTTAAGCTGCTTACATCTCCACCAGGTCACCAAACCAGGTGTGGGACAAAGGAAGATGATGGTGCAAAAATCCCATTTCACACATGAACATCCATGCTCCCTTTTAGCCACTGGTACTGCCACAGCGCAGGGCATGGAGTGGATGACACTGCCCAGGGCTCATGAGGAGCACTTCTCAGTATTTCAGATAACTGTGCTGCTAGTAGCACATGCACTCAGCTGAAACCTCTGACACATGTCAAATGGCCCAAGCAGCACTACTGGCCCTGACAAGTGAGTCTGAGGAGCCATCTGTCCAGGGACGCGAAGCCCGTGTGCTGGGGGCTGGCCTTTTGCATTCCTGGCCTGGATAATTGGACATTGTTCGGCCACTGAATCAACGCTCTGTCGAGCTGTGGGCTTGTCTTGTTGGGCCAAGCTAATTAACATGCAAACTGCCAAGGGAAGGAGAGGGTCAGAGATGGCCCTCACTCCTTCCTCTCCCCTATAACATACAGAAGGTCTATAAGAAACCACAACACCCCAAAGCAGGGAGGGGAGAATGGGTGGGGAAGGGGAGGAGAAGGGAGAAGTCCCTTGAACACTTCCCATTCAAACCCCAGTATGGAAGCCCTTGTCAAACATGAGAGGATTTTCCTGCCATACCCAGGTTTTTGTTTGCAGTCGGTTCCCTCTGAACTTGTGAGTAGTCTCTGTAGCTGCCCAGAGACCTCAGCAGTGCACAGTACCACACTGGCTGACTTGCATCCTTTGTCCCACATTGGAGGAGGTCCCACTTTTCACCATCAGAACCCTACCAAGGAGCTGAAAGCACTGCAGAGACAGGACTGCACTGACTGTCCCGACCTGCACACTGTCATCACTGTGAAGCAAAGCAACTAGCACTGCTGCTACCAGCCTTCTTTCAGGGGGACAGAAATAGGGAAAGGGATAGAAATAAGGCAGTTTACAAGCTGAAATACCTTTGCACCTCCACTGTAGCCTGTATACAAAATATTTTCATATCCTGCAAACATTCTCTTTCAAAAGGCAGGAACACAGTTGTCTGATTTTTCCCATTCTCCCAAAGAAAATGCACGTGTCTTTCCCCCTTTCTACCAATGCTCACTTAAATTTGCTTCATAGGCATAAAATGTTGCAAAGAAAAGCCTTGCTGTCATCCTTTGTCCATCTACTAAATCCTTCCACCATCAGTGGAAGTGACTTCAAATCTATAGTAAGAGATGCATGAAAAATCCAAAGTAGGGAACCATTATCAGGGCTGGGATAAGCCTCAAAGCTCTTATGATCCAGAGCTGCAGTTCACGTCTGTCTTTAATACCCAAGGGCTAACATCATTAATTTAACGACTGCCTTACATCCTGAAATATTTCACAAACTGCAAAAACAAGACTCACTCCACCCACCTCTAGGCTGGGAGGTGGCAGCTGTTGAGCTGGGCAGAGGAACACTACGTGACAGTTTAGGACACTGAGTGAAAAAACACAAATCATAGCTCCAACTGAAACTGCTTCTAGAAGGGCAAAGATGCAGTGCAGCATGTACGTGTGTAAAAAAGTCCTCATCCCCTAGAAACAAAAGATAAACCAGAGCAGTTTTCAAAGGATTTGCGCCCTTGTTTCACCTTGTGCCCAAATGACAACATTTCCCTAAATGTAAATGATGCCAAGGCAGCAACTTGACTGAACTGCTACTACATATGCCATCTTCTGAATCACCCACCCCATTCCCTGCAGCAGATTTTTTGGGGCAACTCCCAGGCGAGCGCTAACCAGACATAAACCTGCTTAGGGTGTAATTGCTGCAAGCACAGCCTAAGGCTGAACAGCAGCACACTTCGTGAGCTGCCATGTTTAGGAGCCTCAGTAGTAGCCAGTTAATCTTCTCAATTCCATTATAGCAGCAGAGTGACAGATGGGTATTTTAACAGGCTAGAAATGAGGACTAATTAGGACTCCTCGCCTTTCTTTGTATTTGGTTCCTTCCCTGCCTCTGAAGCACGTCTGGGAGCAGTGCTGGGTGGGCAGCTGCCTCCACCACCACACTCGGACAGCAGGTGCCAGGTCACCTGCGCCTGGCTGATCAACAGATGGGGCTGCAGGAGGATGTCACTCCTCATCCAGGTTCTAGCAAGTCTAGAGGGGGACCCCAAATTTAAGCTATTGGGATCCAGAATGGAATTTCCTGACTCAGCCCCCGTTTGTGGCTTTACACAGCAAATCTCAGGCAGCAGTATATGACTGGTGCTCACTATTGAGCCAGGACAGAAGAATAACGGACTTAATAGATCAAAAACCAGCTCTTCCCATTTACCATTCCTAAGCCTGCCTTAGGCACAGATGCTTGATGTATTGACTTTGGCAATGTGTGTGTACTGCCATCCTGGCAATACAGCTATTGAATTGGAGGGGAATACACAAAAAATCACTAAGTAAGGGGAACTGAAAATCACTCAAGAGAAGGGAGAATCCCCAACACTCCCTCTGTAACCCTGAGCCGCTGCCTCAGGCCAAACCTCACGCTCCTTTTAGAGATTCCAGGACATTTGTTTAAACTTTTTTTTTTTTTTTCTGCATTCCTCTACCTTGTTGTACTTCTGGTTTCCAGCTGGGACTGGAAGGGAGAGAACAGGATTATAGAAAGAAGTCTGTTGCTCTATTTTTCTGGCTTGATTAGAAGCAGAAGTTGCAATAAATCTCACAAGAGAGTTTGTTCTCATTGAGCCTCTGAAACTCCCTGACCAGAGCAATGGTAAAGAAAAAGCAAGTGGAGCACACTAGGATGATAAAAAGAGAGCAAAATGGTGAAGCTGTTCCCCTGTCTGATTTTGCACGAGGAAAGCAAGCAATTCAGTCCCACTGACAGCTTATTTATTTCACACAAATTGCAGTGCAGACACAAGGGATCCAGAAGGAGCCTCACCCTGCCTAATCGCACCTCTGAACCTCCTGAGGTGTGACTGCCATCGCTACCAGCAGCACCATAATGAGAGATGAATAGGAAAACAAGCACTAGTTGCAAATGGAGCAAAGGGTTTTTCCACATGCTGGTTTGTCCCTGTTGTGCTGCTACACTGCCCGTCTGCAACAGGCCTGACAGTCACATTCACTGCTGAGATGGCAAATACAGAATACTAACAGTATCAAAAATATCCCAGATAAAATATTCAGATCCAGATAAACAAACCTCTCCCTTTTCTCCCAGTGTTCTGGGTTTGCTAAAGCAGCAGTTTTTGATGAGCCAGAGAATACAGACAGTGAGATCAGGCATGGATCTAGCTTGGGTTCTCAGCCCTGCATCCCACAGGTAGAGAAAGTCTGCAAGCATGGCAACATCTTTAGGGACAAAAAGAAAGGGAGAAATCAACCGAAAAGGCAGTACCAACACTACTGTTTGGTGAAAACCAGCAGTGGTATCCTTTAAATGAAGTTTGTGCTGGAGAATCTGACCTAGTCTTGTGTAACACTCTTTAGGAAACAAGTTAGAGCAGGAATGTCTCCTCACCCTTTGGATGTTCAGTCTCTATTTTGGAAATGCAGGTAGATTTCCTCTAAACATTGAACTATGTGACAGTATTTAATAACATCACAAAACCAAATGCACACACATTCCCAGATGAGAGAGAGCAAAGAAAGGACAGGAGATGTAAAGAAAGCTTTGCTTTTGGATTAGGGTTTAGTTTTTGTCCTTTCTTTAACTGTTCTGTGCTTTACAGAACTAAACAATGCCTCCTGTTCCAGATGATAAATCTTCAAGCCACTCCTGGCCCCAGAGTGCACAGGAGATAATAGCATTTCCAAAGACATTTAGTTAGCTGAGCCTTGAGTGTAGAAGAGGGCAGAGAGAGGAGCTGGAGATAAATGGCTATGAACCCAGCTCAGCTGCTCAGGGCATATTTCTGACAGCAGCAGCCACAGCTGAGAATCCTGCACAGGGATGCACATTTCCCCTCCCCTTGCCCGGTCCCTGTGCTGGAAAAGGGCACATAACACAGCCAACAAGCAAGAAACAAGTCTGGCCACAAGCCCCCAGTTTGGTGCACAGTGCCTTTGGAGGGGCTGTGCAACCACCACCTGAGAAAGATCTGCTGCTTCACAGCATTATTTATAGGCTTTCTATTAAGCCAAGGCCCTGCACAGCTTTCATAAGATACAGCATATCAGTGTGTTATATAAAGCATACATTAATTCATTTGAGCCGGCCAGCAGCAAGACTGCAGAAACCATTAAAGAACAGGGGGCCTTTATGAAAAGTCAATTAATTTTCAGCATTAACCAGGGCAGAAAGGATCCTTTACACTTTCCCAATTACATGTTAGTTATTGACTGAAATTGCCAGCCTAGGCTGGAAGACCGAGGCCAATTTCTGACAGAAACTGAATTACTAGAAACATCAGAAGAATTAAGAAGAGTGTTGCCAGCAGGTCATGGGTGGTGTCCTTCCCCTCTCTTCAGCACTGGTGAGCCCACACCTTGAGCCCTGTATCCAGCTCCTGGCTCCCCAGTACAAGAGACACTTACTAGATCAAGACCAGCTCATGGCCACAAAGATGATTAAGCAACTGGAACATCTCCCATATGAAGAGAGGCTGGGATTGTTCAGCCTGGGTAAGAGAAGGATTGGGAGGGATCTTACTGTTGTGAATGAATACCTGAAGGGAAGGAAAGAAGAAAAAGGATCTGGGCTTTTCTCAGTGGTGCCTACTGACAGGACAAGAGGCACAAATTTAAACCATCTGAACACAATACATTTTTACTGGCATGGCAGTGAGAGACTGGATGGGGTTGCACACAGAGGTGGACTCTCCCTCTGTGAACATATTCAAAACTCATTTGGACACAGTCCTGGGCAACTGTCTCAAGATGACCTGCTTGAGCAGAGGCTTTGGTCTAGATAATCTCAAAAAGTCCCTGCTCATCTCAGTAATGCTGTGATTCTGTTATATTTTTTACTGCTGTTAAGGTAACTCTTCCTATATAGACATTAAGTCACCTAAGTCAAAGCAGCCATCCGGCCAATCCAGCATTGCTTGGAACAGGGGCTGTCACACAGGGCAGCAGAACCCAGCACCAGTATGGAGGTGGGCTGGTCTGAGACTAGGCCAGACTGTGGCTCCCAAATGGCAGGACAGCAACTGAGGTAGGGCAACCAAAGGCAGATGCAAAAAGTATGGCTTTTGCTCTGTCCCTTTCAGTGTACTGGTAAAACCAAAAGTGCCTTCCCCAGGGAAGAGAGAATGGGAATGGAGAATATAATCCAGCTGCAGGGTCATGTTCAAGGCAGGAGGGTGAGATAGAAGAGGACCGGGACTTCCCTGTCTGCTTACAAGGTGCACACCAAAGGACTTGCAGCATTAGGGACTGAACTCCTCGCTCTCACACACAATGGTAGCATTGATCTGACACTTGAGTGGGGGTGAAGGTTCATATTAGTGTCTATAACTTCATTATAGGCAAGGGCCTAAACATTTGACAAGAAGCTAGGTCTTAAGCCTGTGGCAAGTACTTTTATATCTGCAATCACACTGGTGCAGAAGACCAGAAAGTCTGTTTGTGGTTTCAGATAAATATAGAAAACAGAGGGTTACATTATTGAATTATGAAAATTAATAATATAGTCAGCACAGTTGTCCCATGTTATTTAATTTAACAGTAAACTCAATTTATGTTACACTGTTCCCTGTCTGTGTCCATTGTAAACATGCCACAGATTTTTTTTTGAAGTTGACAATGCAAAACACATTCACTGGAGTTATCAGCAAAGAAGCTGAGGGCTCTGGCATATGAACAAAGGACAGCTGGGGCTTGAGGCTGTGGGATGTATGGAAAGTACATCCATAGTAGGCAACTAGCAACACTAGTTGCCATTAAAACAACCAGCAGTGGAGCCAGCTAACAGCCTTTGTATTGTAATAGCATATCTGTAGGTTTCTGTGTCTGGCACCTTGTTCGTGGTTCTGGACTGGTGGTTTAGCTCTCCATCCTTTAATCACTCTCCATTTATATTTCACATTTAGGAAAACTACTGCATCCAGTGCAGATCGGTGATCCAGTCCAGATCAGAGATCCAGTCCAAGCCATGATGTGGGCAGTGAATCTGGCAGACACCCCACCCCAGGCCCTTCAGAAGCAGGACTGCGTATACCATTACTGACAGGCTGCTTTCATTTCCCCTATTACCATTAAAGGAGAAACACTGGAACATTCATCTTTGGTACAAGCCTGACTGCCAGCAAATGTTGCTGCTGTAGAACTGTGTCATATATGTGAAGCCCAAGTTACAGACGCAAGCTTTCTAGTATTTTGCTTGTGTCACGAGCTCTCCAAACTAGAAACAGGCCTACGCCAGAACATTGGATCCAAGCACTGCAGACAACTGGGGATCTTCTAGACTACTTGTTCACCACATCTACATCAGCCTGTGTTGTACAGCTACCCTGTGCAATGCCAGCATTTCATCCACTGCAGTGGTTCCTTGAACCTTTGAGAGCTGTGATACTGCAAGCAGTGAAGTCCCTATTCCTTGGTTCCCAAGTTCAGATGAAATCAGCAACAAAGAGAAAACATTTGCTAAATCAAAATATACTTTCTAATCTAGAATCTTCAGGCAAGACATGTGATTCATGCGGTTCACGGGCGGGGGGGGGAGATTGAAGGATCAAAGTGGGGCTCAGTGCATGCAAATGACACATGTGCCTCCTGCAGTGCTTGGTAAAGGAAATATAAAGCAGGAGGCAGCAGGGAAGAGTTCTCTGCTAATCACAAAACACTAACAATCGAAAGTCAATACAGAACAAGGCACTGAGCTCACAACATGAATGTTTAACTGCAGTAATACTGAGACACAAAAATCCAGCTCCCAGGAGCCAGAAACAGATTGAGGAAGTAACACAAACATCATCCAAAACAAGGAGGAACAGTGGAGTTACAGAAGCGGACAGATGGCTTCTGCTCCTGTTGTTCCCAGTGTCTTTTTGCATTCACTTTGTTGCCATAGAGGCTGGTATCTGGGACTTATAATGGGATGCTCCACTTGTGAGAGCAGGTAGAGAAAAAGTAACCTTTATGTTACTAATAATTTCCTACACACTATCCATCTTGGCAGCAGAGTTTCTCACTCCCCTGTCTGCTGTACATGCCTTGGCAGACTCTGAAAGGCCAAGGAGCTGTTTTCCCCCAGTCCTGGCCCAGCTTCTTCACCTGCCAATTCATGTTCCCAGCCACCAGGGCCCCTCTGCCACAGCTCTCCTCTGCTGTGCAGTAATAGTACCCCTTCTTTTGCCCCCAGAGATGAGGGGATGCAGCCTTGAGTAGCCACTCAGGCTGTGTGACTACAACCAGGGATAGACCCCAGGGAGCACAGATCATGGGGCTTCTTAGTATATCAGCAGTATGAAAACATAGAGCAGACTGCAGTGGCATGTCAGACAAAAAAAGAGGCCCAATGCATCTCAAGCTGGCCCAAGAGGCTGTTCTTGTCCCATTCTCCTCCTTGCCCCTGCCACTTCCTTCCTTGCAGGGAGACAGGTGTTTGCATAGCCTCAGAGTAAGGAAGGTGAGGGAGGAGGTCTGTATTGAAAGCAATATGGCTACAGAAAGACAAAAAGGTTTATTTTCAGCTTGATCAGTTCTTAAGACAGAAATCCACAGGGCCACAGTTTCTAATTCAGAGAGTGGGATGAATGCAGCTCTTCATTCTTTTGCAGCAGATTAAATGATCGTGTGGCATTTTCATTTTTCCAGAGGGACTTAAAAAAATTTTTTAAAATATATGCCTTGTCTTTTTTCTCCACATTGCCATGAATGAACCTTCAGCAGCTTTCCCAGGACTTTCCACATGCATCACTAACCAAAAGCACCTACCCAAAAATATGAGCATGTGTTCACTTTGCAATATCAACACAGGAAAAGCAGCCTAAAAGAAATACACCAAATGAACACAAATGACTCTTTGTGTGGTACGCACTTAGAGATCTATGGCCTTGCGTGCACCTTCACGAGCATCCCTGCATGCTCTTATCCCACTAACACATGCAGCTGCACGTGCAAGTGTGAGGAAGGAAAGCCACACAACCCAGAAAAGCTGCTTTGCATCTGAGTAGCAGGTTTAACAACTGGCTCGGAAGGGAGTCTGTTCTCAAAGCAGACTATTTTCTTCTTGAGTGACAGGTCTCCTCATCCATCTGAGTATGGACAAGGTAGCTTGATAATGAAATACACAGCATCAAAATCAGGCAGAAGATAGCAAGTTAAGGCAATGTACCAAAAGAGCCAAAGAGTAGCCAGAGCCACATTTTCTTTGTACAAACCATATTGCCACTGAATTATTACTACTGTTTTCCAGTAGAAATACTTGTCTATCCTACAGTAAAGCCTTCACCTACTGCAGCTCTGAAAAATGGTTAAGATCCTGCTTAGGGGCCCAGCTCAAGCCAGAGAGCTACCACATTTTTGAGACCATTAACACTAAATGAAAGATTTCCTTACTGTTTCATCCAAATGCTGTTGTGACAAGACCCATATTACAATACAGGGGCTTATAAGGGTTTCCTCAACTGTTTCCCTGTGCTCTGTTCACAGACAGCAGCTCCCTTTCCCTCCCTAGCCTCAGGGAGTGCTACTGGCTGTCCCTGTGCCCTGACATGGCAAGAAGAAGCCTCAGGAGAGCACAAAGGTGTTGGTGGCTTCAAATGTCTTCAAATGAAGAATCCCTGTTTCTACAGTAAATCGCAAAACCAATAAGCAGCATTAGACAAAGAGATAGTGCTTGGGTGATACAGGCTCAGGATGAGAGCCATTGAGGGAGCTGTGGGGAGTGTGGGAGGGGGTTAAGGGGAAAAGCTGAGCTCATTGCATCCCAACCAGACAACATCAGGCAGGAAACAGATGTGCAAGAAACCACAGAGGGGTACAGCAACAGCAGAATTAAGTCTTCAGCAAGTAGGAGAAGCTTGGACACACAGAGCTGACCTGCACCCTGAGAAAAAGGCATCTAATCTCAGATTTGTCTTTTTTCAACCCTGTTAGCACCTCCTATCCCAACACCTAACAAAACCATACTAAAACGAAGGAAAAAATTCAGCCTTTCCCCAAGTCCTATATGGCTCTAAGCAAATGAAGCAAGGTAGGTCTGAATCCATAGTGGTTCCTATGCAAAAGACTGCATTAGCTTTTACCAGCACAATCCAATTTTTGCAGATGCTGTTTGTATTTTTATTTTAAACAGCAGAAGCAGAACCTCCCACAGTTAGAAGTACGGAGAATATTAAACTCCATTTTGACTTCGTCCCTCTCACTTTAACAGCTTTGCCTTGTTCAGCCCCTTCTTACAACACTTGTGATATAACCAGAAGCAAGTCTACTCTTTGTGACTGTTTTCTTAAGCAGTTCAGACTGTCCTGCCCCAGCTAAGGTTTGTGCACAACCTTGTGTCTTGTATTCTTTGCTGGCCCGTCCATCACTAGAAAATTATACTGTTGTTATTACAGGAACTGTGGGCCTGCTGGGCAGCTCCCATTGACTTCAGTGGAGGCACTGTGTGGTTTTCTCCTCTGGAAACCAGGCTGGTTATCAAGAGGCCAAAGTATAGCTTTAATGCTAATCCTTCAGGTCTAATACCTGTTAGCTCCATTGCACACATACAACACTTTAATGAAGTTTGACATGGAAAAAAAATGTTTTAGCAGAGGGCATTAGCACTGACTTCCTCCCACATGGGTGTCTGTCCATGCCCAAAGCCTGACACTCCTTTCTAGTGAAGCTCTGACACTACAGAAGACCATTTGCTTCCACATGTGGATTCAGTGCTGGCAGCAACAGAAGAGGGACTACGTGACATCAGATGACTTTTACTCATTGATATTACCAGCCACCATTCTTTTCTGGCTTATGTGAGTTTTCCCTCAAATCTGCTGCTATTAAAGTCGTTGGTTTAGAATTTTAATGACTAGGAATAAAAGCTAATTTTCTCCAAGTTTCTAGCTGTCTTGTCAAGAGAAAGACTTGAATATGAGCTCAGATGCACACTGAAGTTTCAGAAAACCGTAAACAGAAGAAGAATCCAGCACTGATTTTTATTTTCTCTCATGATTTTTGGGGCCTGAGTCATGATTTAAAACGCTTGGGACTGATAGCAGCCTGCCCCCATAAGGAGCATGACCAGTCTCTGTGTAGAGGCTGCCAGCAGGAAAAGGCCAAGTAGGGTCAAATGTGGTACTGGCAGGGACGGACTTGAAATACAGTAAATTCAACACATCTGAGCTTTGAACCAGCCACCAGACATCTGTCCATCACCACTGACCTGGGTCAGATCTGAAGTATCAGCTTGGGGCTAAAGGCTTTTTATCACATTTTTAGTCTCCCAAGGTATCCCACAGTACCTGACGAAGTCTTTCCATCTACTAAATTCTTTGTAGTTGTGCCACAGCTTTTATTGTATTAGCATAAAGCTCTGTATAACAGTGTCTCAGGTACATCTGTCTGGTAAGGGAGAAAGCAGGATCATTTTACCCACTGAAATGCAGCCATCGCTGGAGAAGAGCATAGCAAGTTATTGAACAGTTAAATGACAGGAAGGGAAATGCTGATACCTTAAGCAAAGTATAATTCTGTCCACTGGAATTCGGCAACGCCACAGGGAATAAGGTCCCTGCAGAAAGCAAGAGCTGCTCTTCAGCAACCACAAGCATGTACGAACTTAAGTTGTGCATCTCCTGCAGAAAGCATCACAGGAATAGTGCAGCACCCACTAACCATAATGGCCATGTACTAATCCAGAGGGGAAACAGCTGAATTGAATTGTCTGCACTAGCCCTGGCCCTCCCCTGTGCTCCCATTGCCACCCCTGACACCTGCAAAGCAGGTCTCTGCTTCTCTTTGCTTGCATGAGTGTGCAGGACCAGTCACACAAAGTAGCACTGCAGAATGGCGTTGAGCAGACCTAAGCATGAAAGCAACAACCAAGGTGACTTGTGTCCTGCCTGTCCTATAGCCTCTTCTGCTTTTCCAGTTAGCCCTTCTGGGTGCATTTTAAAACCTTCTTTCACAAAGGACCACAACAAAACATTTTCTGGACAGCAGCCAAAGTGCTCACCCCCTCCTCATCACTCCCAGATACCATAGAGAGTCTTCATCTTCATTGCTTCCAAGTAGGGAACCAGAGCCTGCATCCAGCCCATTAAACACATGCTATCTAAAGCAGAGAGAAAGTTACTCTTTTACATGTCTGCCAAAATTGTCACTGGAAATAATTCTTAGCAGGACAATTCAACTATCCCCAAAACAATCATCTGTCATACTCTGAATGTTCTCCTAATTTTGTTTCATAGTTACAAGTTGCAAGTTTGTGATGTCCCAATAACACTGGAACCTTCATTTCTCCCCAGGACGTCACTCAGGCATACTCGGTCACCTTCCTATTGATCTTGAGAGCCTGACTTGAAACAAAATGAAAATCTCCAATACTCTCATTTCTTCTCCCCCGTCCTGACGAATTCAATTTTACCAATCTAGTTTACACCCTTCCCAATAACCCTATAACAATTGAGTCTTTCATTTCTGGATCCCACGGCACTGGGCAACGAGATGTGCTATTCAGCAAATATCAGTACTGCATAAAGGGAAAGGAACTTCATATTCTCCCTCCCTGCTCCTTAGTATGGAGAGATAAGTAGGTTGGAACTCTGAACCATCCCACAAATGAGAATTGAGACAGTGTCTTTCTTTCTTGTGCCCAAGAACTATTTAAAACAAAACAACCTATAGGATTTTTGGTAATGAATTTTGCTGTTCTGGCTTAATTTCAACTGCATTAACTATGTTTCTCCCTTTAAAATCCCCTGTGCCTGCCTTCCCTGTGTTGTTTTCCAGTGTTCCTGTAAACGGCTGTAAATTGTTCCTCCACCATGGCAGCTCATGTTACCACTGGATGGAATTTATCTATCTCCACCTCACTCTGGCAAAGTGCTATCAGTTCATTAAGTCTCTTATTTTTGTTATTTCAATTCAATTGCCATTAAGGACTATGTAAGTTAAAAGATACAGTAATTGTTATGGACGATCCTCAGTGAGACTGAATGACGGGCTCTCCCCCAGACCTAAGTAAATGCACATATATAACATTTAATCTTAGTGATATATGCACTGCCTTGTTCACTGTGCAATGGAAAGGACTACTGCTATGTAGTCCATCCCTCTGCCAGTGCACTTCCACGCTGCACTTCATCAGCCACGTTCATCGGCAAATGAAAGACCTGATTGTACAGCCCTCCCTGTACAAAGCTGACATTGCTGTTAGAAGCCTTTTTTTGGCTTAGAGTAGCCTGACACTAGTAAAAGTTAGTTAATTCAAACTGGAACATAACGCTAAACCTGGCACATGATGTTAACATCAGGGATGGTAATGGGCATGTATTTATTTTTCCTCTTGCTAAACTTCAAACTTTCTGGATGCCAAACTCACAACTGCTTCTCCCATCATCCAACCCTCCTTAAGAAAAATCATTCTGCTCCTTCTCTCATCAAGGACTGATCAAGCTCAGGAACCTCTGATCTTACTGGAGACACCTCTTGTCTAAGCTACCATGTTCTTAGCTGATACCTGAGGGCATGGAGGTCAGGGGAAGGAGAAGAGGAGAGGAGTGAAAGATAACAGGCAGGGTAGTGAAAATATTAGCTCATCTGCCCCCTACATCTCACACCCATCCCTACTCCACTCCTCAGTATCTATCCCATCTTCATCCAGCAGTGAAAGGACAATATGGGAACTGTACTGGAGCCCAGGAGAAGCACATAGGACATTCCCAGATCCTCTCCCTACAGCCCGGCAACAGTCTAGTCTCATGGACTTTGAGAGGATTTTGAAGTCTGCGAGGAGGCAATGCTAAGCACAGCTCTGATTTCCAAGCCTAGATCCCTAAAATCCTGCTACTCCCTTCCCCAGCCAGGCAGATAGGAGAGGACATCACAACATACGGCAGCCCAAGAGACCTAGCCTAGTCCTTTCCCCACACACAGTGCTACTCATGCAAAGGACATGCAGACGCGTCACCAAAGCAATCTTCTGATTGTTCATTCATTGTGGGTAACCGGGCAGTGACTCCACTTCCCGAGGGTAAACCAACTCCGGGATATCTAGACCTCAGCCTTGGGAAAGGTCTGGTTTGAAGTCCTAACTGTAAAATAAGGGGGACGCGCGCTCTGCTCCTCCGCAACCAGAGTGAGAATAAAGAGGCATTTACCATCCTGCCCAGAGCTCTCCAGATACTCCGTCAGGTCGCAGCCGAACGCGCTCGCGGCTCCCTTCCTCTTGAGTTTCTGTTTGGCTCCCTTGTTCTTCATGAGGTTAGTCCCAAAGAGGTTTGCCCCCCTCCTGCCTTGCCCCCCTCCCCCCAGCCTCACACTGGGCGACAAAAATCTCGCTCTTCTCCTCAGACCACCGCCCGTGTCCCGCTCCCAGGGAGCAACATCAGGGGTCCCGTACAGTGTCCAGCCAGAGAAGTAAACATTAATCCCCACCAGATGTTGGGCTGCTCCTGTGGCAGAGGAAGGTCAGGGTGAGAGGAGGCTCCCCAGTCGGTAGCAGCAGCGATCATAGCCCAAGCCCGGAAGGGTTCTCATCAGAGGGAAGTGGGTGGTGGACGAGTGCCCACATCGGAGCTGGCGAGTTGGGGGCAGGCAATAGTGGGGGGGGACGTCTTTCCCTCAGTACGGTCCTGGGACCTTCCACAGCCACCTTCTGGGTTTCCTCAGCCGCACTGCTGCCACTTCTAGCAGAAAGCGTCCCAGTCTGGTTGTCCTTCTCTCGCTTTTCGGAGGAGACTGGAAGTTCAAACTGACTAATGAAAAGGGACTGGGGAAGAGTCTGCACAAGGCTCCTCTTTGGCTCCCCCCCTTCCCCTCCTCCTGCCTTCGGACAGTTAAGAGGAATGAGAAACCAGCTTCCTGTCCTGACTCCCGCTCGCTCACTCTCTCCTTTCCCCCGTTTTACAAATCCTAGGATTATCCAGCTCAAAAAAACGCTGAAAGGAAGTTAGCTGGAGGGGGGCGCGGGGGGGGAGAGAGGACGGTTTTTGGCAGTAAAGTGCATGTGTATGTGTGTGTGTGTGAGAGAGAGGCTGAGGGAAGGCGGGGAGAGGAGTTGGGGGACTGGGATGGGGACAGGGGGAGGAAGAGGGAAAGCCTGTCCTGACAGTCGACAGATAACGGACTGCCTGAGAGGAAATCACTGCGAGCAAGCCGCAGCGGCGGTCAGACGCTTCCTGCGCTAGCAACGCTCAGTCGCCTGAAAAGGCCCGAGGAGGGGCTGGTGAGGAGGAGAGAGATCGAAGCCACTACAGTAACTGCCTCCATTCTTCGAGTCCTTCGTTGCAAGGCACCTTCCTGCCATCCAACGTGACTGTCACTTTGCCTTCCTCTACACAGGCATGGGCTGGAGCTACCAAAGCGCAAGAAGAGAGCAGAAAGTTTGGAAACCAAGGAGAGGGGGGAGGAGGGAAACTTTCATCTCCCTTCGTGGCAAGCAGAAGCAGATGCTGCTTCTGGGCATCTAAGTTCACATACTTTCAAGTCAGCTACTAAGAAAGGCTCCCCTTGACCAACAACAGGGTTTAGAGATAAGGACCAGAAACAACCTGGTAGCTGCAAAACGGGAAATGGGACAGGTCTGCCCTCATGCCCTGAGCCTTGCTCCCTCCTCCCAATACCTTTCTACCCCAACTTTCAGTACACACATATCATAAGAGCAGTAACTTGCACTTGCTCCACATTTTTAATCCTAGAAATTCAGACCCCCATAGAGGGCTGGGTTTGCTGGTGGGCCATGCATTTCACCTAGGGAGGCAGATACAACTCTGCTAAAGCTTCACTGCCCCCACTTGTTCTGCACCAAATGTAACTGGTCTGGGTGAAAAATAAACAAACAAATGAAAAACAGGAAATTGCAGCTTTTCACCAAATATCAGACCAAAGACAAGGAAAATAGTTCAATTTTGGAGGAAAACTGTCCAGGAAATGGAGCAAAGGACTACCTTAACCCACCTCCCTCCTCAACCCTGGGCTCCACACCCTCACACAGCAGAGAAACCCCATGTCCTCCCACAGACCTCTCCAAACTCACCAGCTCATCCCTGTATTTTGACAGAGTTGTCCTGCAATCAAACCTCTGACTGTGAGCCAGATGCTGCCAAAAGCAATTCAGGTTCTGTCTGTTGGTATGGTGACTTCCTTTGTTTTTGTGGGTTTTTTTGTCCTTAAAAGTGCTGGATGTTATCACTTCATATACAAGAGAAAATACCAAGAGCCCTAGTGAAGGACCTTTAGCAATTATAACTCCTATTGTGCAATTTATCTCTGTAATTACCATCGTCATCCCCATTTTACAGCTTGCTGGCTGACAGGTTGAGGGGAAAATGATTTGCAGAAGGGTGCCAGAGAGATGTATGGCTTGTCGGCTCCTAGCCTCCTGCTCCCAGGCTAAGGGGGAAAAATGAGTTCTCGCCACCAGACCCATAGTTGTTCTCAGGGACCCTCAATACTCATGAAACACTTAAGACTTCCTTGAATTTATTGTGAGCTTCTCACAGCACCTTGATGTTGAGTCGGCACACAGGATCCCTCCCTGCTCCGGCGTGCCGCCAAACCCATCGCGTGCCGCAGCACATCCTGCTTGCCGGCCAAGGGGCAGACTTCAAATGGATCAGACAGACAACAGGACGCTCAGATCTGGATGTCTCAGTGAGCCGTCCACTGACTGCCTGGGTGGATGGCTGCCTTCTGTAGGAAGAGAAGGCCCTCTCCTTGCCCCTTTAGGGAGGAAGCATATTCTCCTGCACACGCCAGCCTTCTCCCGCAGGGCTGAACCCCAGCATCGGACCAGCAGGGGGGAACAGCTTTAACTCGGCAAGTAACTACACAGTCTTCAGTCCTGAGCTCCTCTTTGCAGACACCTTCCTCCCCCCACAAACCAAACAGGATGTTTAAACTCCCCATGCTTGTCTCCTCCATCACCCTACATCAGATGGCCTCACTAACGGGGTCTGTGTTGACAGCCCTGGCCTGTCCCTTCTGCCCGATGATCTGCTGTACCACAGTCCTGCCTTCACCTGTGTGCCCTCTCTCAGCTGAGATATGGTTTCCCTTCTCCCCTCCATCAAGCCCACCTAAACAGGATGTGTTCAGAAGAGGATGGTTTCATTTAAAAAAACTCATAAATTCAATAAATAAAATCAAACCCTACATGTATAGAGTTTCCTCATGTCACCAGTGAGGGAGCTTCAGTCCCAGGCGTTGTGGGGAGCACCCTGGCATGGCCACCATGCAGCACAGGCCCCCTCCCCTCCCTTGCACAGCCCTGCTCCAAGGGGCTTTGGTGGATTATAGGCTCAGAGCACAAGGACTCAGCAGCGCTACTGGATCAGCTGGATCACCCTTGTCCTTTGGTGTTTCTCAAAGGCCAGCAGGCATTTTCAGCTGAAAGCACCATTTCTTGGAGTCTGCTCTGTGGCAGTTCCCTGCAGCTGCTGAGGGAGACGCCATCTTTGGGAGCCATGGTGGTGGATCCTGACAGCAAATGAACCCTGCAGAAATCAAGTGCTGCTGTCTGGCTGTGCTGCCCTGACCCCAGACAGGCTATGAGTGGGTGATGCCTGTCCAGGGCCTGGCCACAGGACCACCATCAGCCATTGCCACCAGGGTGCCACAGTGGGGAATGAGGAGTGACTGACATCCTTATGCCAAGAAAAAACAGCATCTGAAGCACAAGTGCAAGGAAGAGGAGCTAGAAACAAAACAGAGAGGATTCTGACTTTATTCAAAGGCTCTTTCAGGAGATGAAGTTTACTGTCCTGCTGCCCCACACCAGGTACCCCATGGAGGGAAAAGGGAGCTGGAGAAAGGCAATGCCATGGCAGGTGGGGTGAGAGAGGATTGTACTATATCGAGCAAAAGAAGATGCAAGGAGCTCCAGGAAAGCTCTTCCAAGGCAGGCTAGGCTACGGGGGTGGCTTTCACCGCGCCAGGATGAGGTTCAGTGAGAGGACAGAGGGGAGGTCTCTCCAGGATTGCCTGGGGAGCCCGGGGACGGGAGGAGGAGGAGGTCAGGCAAGGTGAGCGGGAACCAAACAAGGGTGGCTTTACAAACAAAGCACTTTGTATCGGAGCCTAAAATCAGTGCTGAGCCAGGGGATTTTTCCAAGGGAAAGGGGCGATGTTCTCCTCCACAGAGGAAAAAATAAGAAGTCTGGATTTGCACAGCCTAGGAGGCAGGGCAGGTCTCTGCAATAGTTAGGGTGAGCTAAGCAGTAAGCCGGTGTCCCTTCTGGAAAAGCTTTCACAGATGAGAATGGGCAAAGCCAGAGAGGAAAAGAACTTGGGCCAGAAGTATGGAAAGCAAAAAGGAGTTCAAAGCTATAACAGCTGGAAAAGAAGAGGGAATTTCTCTCCCTCCTAAAAATAAAATAGGAAAATAAAAAAGTGAGTCTGCAGAATAAGAGCAACACCTAGCCAAACTGGAGCTCACACAGAAGCAGAATAAGAGCAACACCTAGCTAAACTGGAGCTCACACAGAAGCAGAATAAGAGCAACACCTAGCCAAACTGGAGCTCACACAGAAGCAGAATAAGAGCAACACCTAGCCAAACTGGAGCTCACACAGAAGCAATCTCTCTGCAGAGATTACTTCCTAGTCCCTGCTGCCATACAAACAGGACAGTGGCCAGCTGCCCCATGGTACTGCAGCCCAGATCAGGAAGTCACGGCCTACAACACTTACTTTAATTCCTTCCCTTTGAATCTGTAAAAATAGGTCAAGATTTGAAGCTAGTCACAAAGGCGTCCCTGTCAGAGAGGACCGTGGGTTTGTGCAGGAAGGTGGGGCACCTTCTCATCCCGCTTTGCTGCTGATCTGAGAAGCCTCACTGTTCGCTCGAGAGCGGATGTGGCAAGCCAGCATTTGTGTGTGCATCAACATAGGACAGGTGACGTTATAGTTCTCTCCATTCCCACAGACAAGGTATCAGTGACCCCAGAAGCAGTTCAGAGAGCCTGAGGAACAGTTTTGGCTGTTTAGGCCTGAGTATTTTTGCCCCTTCTAAGAACCAGGGGCCATTGTGGAGACGTCATGTAGACTATTTCTGGGCACCCATTTCTCCCCTCCCTGCTACGTTTCCTTCATTGTGTTTAAGTTCTTTCCTATCCATGGCTTTAAAATCTCCACCAATCTGCCAGGCGCCACTCAGCACAAAAGAGCAGGGGGGGCCAGGGAGTGGAAGACTTGGGGAAGGGGGGGATCTGGACCCCTAAAAATAGCTCTGCCGAGTACAACTGTTTTCCTGACACAGACGGTTCATTGTTAGACCCTGACACGCCAGCTCACCCTCCCTCCCCACCCCTCCACATACTCTCTTTCCTCTCCTGCCCCTCTCTGGCCCAGTTTCCTGTCTACTCCCATCCCCATGGCCAATGCTGGAGTGTATTGTCAAGGCCAAAGCCTGGCGTGGAGGCTTTTGTTTCTCTCAGTACATGCAGGATGGCAGACTATGGGGCTGCCCTTCAGTTTCCCTTGTCACAGGGCACCCGGGACTCTCGGCTCCTAAATTCACCCATTCCCAGCCCCAAGCCCTATCTCCCCCAGCTCTCACCTCCTTTTCTGCCTTCCAGAAGACTCTTTTACCCCACACCATGACACACCTTTTTCTGTGTGTCTGTCTGCCCCATGCAACCTTTTCATTAGCTAATTCACAGACCCCAGCACTTCAGCTACAAATGAAGGAGGCACCTTGCACATGCTGCTGAGCCTCCTTACTGCTGCCTGCATACCCACAACACAATCCTGTAACCAAGAGGTACAACAGACCTATGCCTAGAAAGCTCTAGTTAGGAACCTGCATGATGATGTGATGTCATCACAGTGATGTCATGTAAGGCAACCAGAAGAGAACAAATGAAACACCTCTTGTACCAGAAAGGTACATTTCTTCCACTTTGATGGTTAAGGCATAGTGCAAGCATCTGTGGCTGAAGGACTACGTGTATCCACTGACATAATAGGAGCAGACTCCTGCCCATTCCACCCCCCTCAGTAGTATTGCAGATGCAGTGACATCTGAAATATGCAAGTAGCCTAATATAGCATGATACTCAGTTATTTACTATACACACTAGAACTACAAAACATGCAACTACATTTTCAACCAGCCTGCCTTCTCCCACTGTTCACAGTCATTTCAGAAGTGTCTTGCTTACAGAAAAACAGATGAGGAACATAGCTCTGTTCCCTTGCTTAGAGCACAAACTTGTCTGAACAGTGACAGTTGATTACTCCAGTGTCTGTATATCATCTAGCACAGAGAAACTCTTAATTCCTAACTGGAGACTCCAACTGTCTTTTATTTAAACAACATAAAGACCATTATAGAAAGGCTTTATGTCTCCCAGTGTAAAACTCCATTGATAGTGCAATTACATATGATAGTACTATAAAATAAACATTTGGAGAAAAACTCTACCAGACAAGCCACACAGCTAGCAAAAGCTTCCTTCACCTCAGAGGCATGTTCTAAACCTTCGCCAAGCACCTTACCAACTAGATGACCCAATTGGTGAGGTAGGAAAGCCACAAACCTCACACCAGAGAGACATTTCAAACTCACACAGGCCTTTTCAAGAGCATCCTGCTACCATCTTTTTGAACAACATGAAGAGGCAGCTGGCAGCCCTGTGCTGAATACAAGCAAGATAGCATGTCATAGAGAGGTGATTTCCTCAACACATTGCCTCACTGCAAACAACAATAAGGACTCCCACCAAACCAGGAAATGTTTTTTGCCTCCTTTTTTCCCCCTGATCAAGTAATCAGAGACTGACAGAAGTTAAACAACTTGCTTAAACCTACATTGTGACACTTTTATGACACAGAGAAATGAGAAATCTATTGAGCCAGAGGCCTGTAATGCTAAAAGAGAAATGATTTAGTGTCTTCTGCTTTCAATTCTGCCAAACAGGAGCATTGCTGGTATGCTATAAGAGACCCCACATGTATAATTTCTCATTAACCCAGCTCACCATCACTCAGAGGACACTGACACCCAACACCCACTTCACTGCCTTTATTTCTACCTTCAGATGTCCCTCTCTTATTATCCATTCTGCTAATCACGTTGCCATGGCAGGAGCAAGTTTTGGGTTGACCTGTCTGCATAAAACCATCAGTCCATTGCACTGGCATTATTATAATGGTGATGCAAGGCTAAAGACCGAGAAAGAATCTACTATAAGGACTGAGCTGGAAGAGAGGAAAAAAATTAGTTTAGATGTTTACTCAAGCAATAATCTATCTTGATCACTTTCTGTAGAAGTTAAGGGCTGCTTTGTAATAGTCTTATTTGTTGAAAAACAACCCAACAAATAGCTCAGGAGATGCTTGCTATTTTAGGGATAAAAGCTAGCTTGTTAAGTGCTATTTTTAGATGTCATTTAAAACTTGTCTTCTTCTGAGGTCTTTTCTTGATCACTTGTGAGAATCATCTTTTCTGTGAGAGAGTTATGTCTTGCTTTAGCACAAGCTTTCACGTAAGACTCCTTCTATTGTATCTGAATGTCTAGCACCACAAGGAAGAGTTCCTGTGAAGAACTGTCAGCTATGATGATGGTCTCCAGTTAGGATAGACTGCTGCTTCACCCCTATTCTCTGTCTTTAGCAAGGCAAAATACAATTTGGTGTCAGGAAGGGGGAAGAAAGGAAGTATAGGTTTGCTAAAGCCACATGCCCCCCTTGCAAACACCTACAAAAGGGCTGTCAGCTGTGATGGGTAGCGTGCTAGCAGCTGTGGCAGGCAAGACCAGGTGTTCTTGCAAGTGGCAGGCTCCCGCACATTTGTTGTTTCTTATTTCTACTCTCTGAGCTAAGTCCCTGTAGAGAAGGCACTGGTGGGTCTGCACAAAAGATCTCCTATTGTCTTCTCTGTGAGGCTGACCATATCCTCTCTCCCTTCTAGGCAGGAAGAGTCCTGCCTTACACCACATCTCTCTTCATGGTCAGACATGTGCCTAGGTTAAGTGGAAAAACAGCTCGCCTTTCTACAGTGCTCTCAGATGCTGAAGGTACCAAGCAGGGAAATCAGCTATGCCAGGAGATTTCTTCTGCCTGAGACTTGAGTGTCCCATCTCTCAAGATATACAATAGTACATTTCTACGTAGAGTCCCTCAGGGAAAGCCACATTTTTCCTTCAACATTTCCTTACCTGCACCCAGGCTGTTCTAGCAGAAGGTGTTTTCTGTGGGGATGTGCCAGGTTGTGGAGGATTTTTAAAATTCTTTGGCACATTTGCTATCTCTTTTGCTCTGTTTTAAGAAATGTCACTAACCCTGCAGTGCTGTCAGCAACGTTATTTAGTTTGAATCCTCCTGAGTCTCAACACCTCCAGGCAAAGGTGGCACAAAGTTATCTTCTTTCCATCACAGGCCAAAAGGGCTTGGCCTGCCTTTACTCTGACACCTCATTGTCTGAATCTGTAGTTCAGATTATTTCCTGACTCATGCTGAAGTTATATTGGGTGTGAATTATAGCAGAAAGTACTCAGAAGAGTTCAGGCTGGAACCAGTAATATTCTCTCCAATCTTTGCAATTACTTACACAGCTTAACTTTTATGGTTAGTGTAGCATTGTTGTAGCTGGCCAATATGATTGGGACATCTGGGGAGCCCTCTCCTGTGTAACTGGCCTACCTATACCAGAACTGGTATCTTTTCTGTAGACTAGCAGAGGGGTTTTGTTATCTTTAGCATAAGTTTTGGCTAAGAAGCCTGGCTCCCCAGTGCTGCCCTGCTATATTTAGACCCTCTTCTGGTGTGCCCACCCAGTGCTGTTCCCCTTGTTTGTTTCCTACCAAACAATGAGACCTGAAAGAATTGCTTGGAAAGGGGCCAATGCTCTTGCAAATGAAACTGTCAGGCAGCCAAGCTTTGCAACAGCCCTTTGTAACATACTGTACTGGGAAATAGGAAGCAATTGCCCCTCTTGCTTCAGCCTCCAGCATGGGCTTTTTCCCCATGCTAAGAGCTCTACGGTGCGGCCCTCCCCCCTGTCTTTGAGGACGTCAGAAGACATGGGGCGAATACCAAGGGGCAACAAATAAGGGTGGCAAGGAGCAATGTATGACCTGTTCTCTGTTCTCCCTCACCTCTAATCCTGTATTCCTGCCAGAGCGTGTTTTAGCAGCAGGTTGTTCCTGGAAAGCCTTTGCTATCTGCCCTGATTGTAGTAGAAGCTGCTCATGTACATATAGGGTTACAGGTGCAGTCAGATGCCCTTCTCACTCACCCCGTGTTTCTTCTCTGTGCTCTTGTGGTGCTTGGCTACCATTTTCTACAACCTCAGCACAGTAGAAGGAGAAAAAAAGCAGACCCAGCCCTACTGGTTAGCAGAACAGGAACCACGTTAAGATTAGTTTTGCTTGTTTTAAACAAATGGAGCCAAAGGAAAAAACAAAGGAGAAGAAAAAAAAAAAAAAGCTAGACAAGCAGAAGAGAGTGAAGAGATTTTTTTTCAAGACAGAGGGGTCTGCCTGATCCACATCAGACTAAATGACAAGAGCCTGGAAATTGCAGATTTGCATCCAAAATGGTTTTTGTTCCATTACCATAGGTTCCAACTTTGTTGCTTCTTTTGGCCTCCTGAGCCAAACTCTCTCTAGCCAGAAAAGGACATGTGTATCCCTGAGGGAGATTCCAGGAACATCCTTCAGCTGGGTCTGTTTGGGGTTTTCCTTTAGGCCCATAATTATTAGAGAAGTCAGAATTTACAAATAAATGAATGATGCCAGCATTTCCAGCATGGAAAGAAAGGTGCTGAGTCCCAGAACCATAGCAAACTTTAGGGCAAGAGAAAGATCAGCTGAAAATGTATTTACCCAAACCATGAAGGCATCTGCTGATCCTGCCTGGAAAAAGGGTTGTAAATCTTCTGTGAGGAACAGGGGAGTACAAGTGCCCCCAGTGCCAAAATGTCATACTCTTACTCCTCTGATCACCACGTACACACTGTTCTCTGGGAAATTTAAGAGATGCTGGAATTAATCCAATGGTTTGAGTTACAGTTACGTAGCATCTTTTTTTTTTGTAACAATACCAAGTATTTCTGACTCGAAAATGGAACCAACTTTTCAGAACAGCTTAGGAGAATGCATGCTGGGAGCAAAAATGCAACTGGGGGAGAAATAAGTAAATAATATTTTGACACCATGGGCACACAGCACCAATTGGCAGGCATTGTAGGTCAGCAGTCTTAGGCAGAAATTGTGTAGCTGAGTGAAGAGTACAGGGAGCAGCAGTTCAAGCATTACAGCAGGCAAACCAGGTAAAAGGGAGAATGGCATGCAGTAAGGAAAGGCTGCATTTCAGACTGACCCCAAGCAGACAGTGTCTATACAATACAATAAGCATGGGCCTGCACTTTTGCACTTCAACATATCACAGAAGACAACCTGAGTAACTCAAATGTCATAAAAAAACCCAAAAGAGTCAACTGGGGATGGCCCTTGTCATAGGAAATAAGGCAGTTTCATATGCAACAGGTTGTCTGGGTTGTGATATTATTGTCATACGTGGCAACTGTCCCAGCTCCTGGAGTTAGAGGATTCATTGTGAGAATCCCAGCTTTCAGTATAAACCAAAAAAAGCCAAAAAAGCTACATCCTTCATTAGTGTACAGGGAAATTTTAAAGATGCAGACCCTAAAAGCTCAGAAAATTTTGGATGGTGGCCTAAAAAACAAAGGCTTGTCTCTATAGCAGCTCCTGATTTGGTGCATACAAGCTGGCCGAGAAATCTGGGATCCTGTTGGTTCGTGTTGCAGTAATGAAGGGGGTTGTTTCATACTTGCTGTTTATTGCAGAACACAGATCCACTGTGCTCAGTGACTAAAGAACATTTGTGGAGCCTTAATAGTCAACAGGAAATTATATTCTCATTTGGCCAAATCACTTTATCACGATGCCATTATGAAAAGACTGTTCATCTATTTTAGTGGTTGCTTAGGAGATGCAAGAGGGATTGGCCTGCATCCACTTCCATCTTCTGACTATCCCCAAGATAGGGCTGCAGCCCCTCACCTATGAGAAAGCCACTGGGCAACTGCTTGAATGGCCAAGTAGATTTTACACTCTGGCTCCTTTTGTGACCTGTTGTGGCCACAAGGCCAGGTGGAGGAAGTCCTGAAATACAGCTGAATGGGAAACAGAAAGGCTTACCAGCAGGGAGGATCAGGGGAAGAAAGTGGATTAATGACACTCTGAAGCTCAGGGATGGCAAGGAAATGGCTGCTGAGGTGGTGCTAATTCTCGGAGGAATCAGTGGCAAAAACCT
>JANIJG010015308.1:111154-176171 GCA_024611175.1 Megaceryle torquata | reverse complement strand
CTAGAGATGACCTCCAGAATGAGCCTCTCCATTATTTTTCCAGGGATGGAGGTAAGGCTGACTGGCCTATAGTTTTCTGGAATCTCCTTCCTGCCCTTTTTGAAGGCTGGAGTGACAATGGCTTTCCTCCAGTCCTCCGGCACCTCTCCTGTTTGACATGATTTTGCAAAAATAATGGAGAGTGGTAGGGCAACAACATCAGCCAGTTCACTCAGCACTCTTGGGCGCATCCCATCA
This sequence comes from Megaceryle torquata, assembly GCA_024611175.1. NCBI lineage: Eukaryota > Metazoa > Chordata > Aves > Coraciiformes > Cerylidae > Megaceryle > Megaceryle torquata. The sequence continues at coordinate 175,934 of JANIJG010015308.1, read as the reverse complement.
GGGCCCATGGACTTATGTACATTCAACTTATGTAACCGGTCCTTCACCCAGTCTTCATTTCAAAGCCAAGAAACATTTGTGTGTAGTAGGCTGCCCCAAATGTCCCATCCCATCTCTCGGGATCTAATAATCACATCCTTCTGTTTACTAAGATGTTCCACCTCCCTCTGTTGCTCTTTGCAAACTTTTCGACAGCACCAGGCTACACTGAAAAACCTCATGAGTACAGAAGGTGCTGATTAATGCAAAAAACAGCAATAAAAAGCAATTCATCTGTTAGCTCTGTCTAAATTATTAGTTGAAACAAAGGACTGCTGTATTAAAAAAAATAATCACAGAAGTACATAAAGGAAAAGCTTTCTAAAGACAGACATTTACTCTAACCTTTAACAACTCTAGAATTGCTCTGCAAGCAAAAAAAAAATCAAAAAAACTTTACACAACCCAACTTACCTCAATTTGAAAGAGTTCCCCAGCACCTTCACAGTCATTTGAGGTAATTATGGGTGTATGAATATGCACATAACCATTATCCTGGAACAGACAGAACACTAAAATTAACTAGCTAAAGGTATCAAACATCAACCAGCCCACATTATAACTCAGCTATTAGCCCCCAACCAGGACAGCACATCATCTTTTTTACACAACTTCTGCCTTAGAAGGACAAGGATGGAGGACTGTCTAAATGCTACAGTGATTTATAAATCTATTTACTACTCGTGCTTCTTCCTACATGTTTCATAAAGAAATTATATTTATTCTATTATTATGGGGTTTTTTTCAACACAATCCACACCAATCCCCTTTCTTCTCACCTCCTCTGGTATTTATATATTTGGGGCAGTTTCAGTCAATTTCACTCCTATGGCCTTGATACTTCAGCTTCTTCCAGTGCTTTGGAAGATGGTTAGGAAGAAGGACACACTCTATGTTCTCCACTAAAATAAATTAAGTCTTAGATGACAGAAATCACACACTGAATGGTAGAGAGGTCTTAAAAACACCTAACCACCATGAAAGTGTCAGTCCCACCTCACATCTTCTGAAATATTGAAGTCAAGCTGATTTTGAGAGACAGGGTATACCCCGACTTGGTCATGTTCTAAGTACCTGAAGAATTACCCATTCATGTAATAGTTAATAGATCCAGCAGAGGCCTCTGAAACCAGGAAGGCTGGTTCATTTCATGATTATCCTGATCATGAAGGAAAAGCCTCTCTTCTCCAGGTTTCTCTGCAGTGCAACCACAGGCTTTTAAACCAGCTGCAAGCTGGTTTTCAGCGGATGGGTACATCAAACAGATCTCAGACAATCACGTACAGCATGTTAAGAGGCAAAACCAGAAACAGGACTCTAAAAAACATCTTCCTAACTTAGTCTCACTACAGAGATCACTAGTGGAGCTCAGAGATCATACCTGTGCATGTCAAGGCAAACAAGAACCTGGAACTAGCTTATTTCAGCTGTGAACAAATGATTTGTTTTCTCTTGCATCACTTTAATGTCTGGCATAAAGGGAACATATCTTGAAAACTCAGGGTGTGCTAGCATTACCATGATAAAGACACTGATGTAATATAGCCCACTGTCTATTTACACAAAACACTAATTAAAAAAAAATATATATATAAAAAGCTCACGTTTCTAAAAGCTAAGTTTCACAGCTTTTACCAGAAAAATACAAAGCAATCATTCACAGGACATGTCCTGGTCCCAGTCACCAGCTAGTTCAAAGGTTAGGAAGACAGGAGCAGTATTCACTTCCCATCCTGAGAATCAAACTAAAATTAATTTGGACCAAAGAGTTCAAACAGATACAAAATGCATTTGTGAAAGTACCAAAACATGACCAAGAGGGAGCAAAGTCCCTGCAGTCACCTCTAAGCTACCTTGGTTACAGGTAGCAAGACCTTGTCTTGCTGAGTGCCTAGCAGGAGCTCCTCACTGAGATCCAGTTATTACACAGGAAGATGTTTTTGGACCCAGTACTACTTGCTTTGCCTGGGGAGGGTAGTTTGACCCTATCCATATATATGGGGTCTCTGCCACAATCCCCTGTATACTCCAGAGACCTGCTGGTAACGTGGTCTCCCAACCCTAGAAGAGATATTGGAAAAATGCCTAAAATCCTCATACAGCGTTAGCAGTTGCTGTAAAGAAGCACATTTCACACAGAAGACCCCTTACATATTTTGGAAAGGAATGTGAACTGAATAGGTCTGAAAGATGAGAATCCCATAAAACTTCTCAGATAGTTCCCCTTATAAAAACTTCTAAAAGGCTTCAAGTAACATTCCTCGTTCTGTCGATGTGGAAATTAGTTAATGTGAAAAGTAGAAGTTGCCATGAGTAATTGCAACTATTCTTACTGTGCCTAGGAACAATGACCCTATCCCCACATAGACCACAATAACTCAGGAGAAGATTTGGAGATGACATTTAGCCTTCAACATCCAAACCAAAGGCATTTGGCTTTAATCGTTCACTGAGGGAATGAATAGGCTAAAAAAAAAGTTTTAAAAGTTACAAAGAGTCTACATAATTGAATAAAATAATAGAATGCTTTGGGTTGGAAGGGACAATTAAAGGTCATCTAGTTGCAAGCCCCCTGCAGTGAGCAAGGACATCTGCAACTAGAACAGGTTGCTCAGAGCCCCACCCAACCTCACCTGGAATGTTACCAGGAATGGGGCATTGACCACCCCTCTGGGCAACCAGGTCCAGGGTCTCATCATCCTCAGCGTAAAAAGTTTCTTCCTTCTCTCTTGTCTAAATCTCCCCTCTTTTAGTTCAAAACCATCACACCTCATCCTGTCACAACAGGGCCCTCTAATAAGCCTATCCCCCTCTTCCATATAGGCCCCATTAAAGTACTGAAAGGCCACAAGGAGAAGTTCCTGGAGCCTTCTCCAGGCTGAACAACCCCAACTCTCTCAGCCTGCCCTCACAGGGTTCCAGCCCTCCCATCACTGCTGTGGCCTCCTCTGGCCCCGCTCCAACAGGTCCATGTCTCTCCTGTGCTGAGGGCTCCAGAGCTGGACCCAGCACTGCAGAGGGGGTTCTTACCAAAGCAGAGGGGCAGAATCCCCTCCCTCAACAGGTTGGCAACTTGGTGTGTATTCAAAAACCTCATTTTCTTTCACCATTAAGCTCTTTACAGCTTTGCATGGTAAAAACATTCAGACTATACTTTCTAGTTATGGTATGTTCTGACATTGGCAAGTTGGAAATTGTGACATTTTGGGGGATGATGGAAGTAGTAATTTAAAAAGACTGCTTTCCTTCCATCAAAAATGGAGAAAACACAGATGTTTCTGGTGCGAGTCATGACATAAGCATTTGCAAGTATCATGTCTGGGACAAAAATCTTTCTTATCCCTTTAAAAATAACTCTTATGTAGCTGCTGCCACTAAATTAATAATACTTTGTATCTTTTAATACTGCTCATCTTTTGAGCATTTGAAACAGGAAGCTATGCCCGAGTCTGAGTTGGAGCTAATCTGGAGAAGTGAGGCCCCTGTAAGAATGCAATTTGTTTTTATATCCCAGCTGGCTTCCTTGCCCACATTTGAAATCACAAATCGTTGCAGGCAATGCCATCTAGTGGCTCGAAACCAGCAAAGACCAATTCCCAAATGAGCTGGGTTCTGTCTTACCAGCTGGCATAATGCCAACACCACCAGCAGCTTTACCTGACATAGTATTTCTATTAAGCTCTTAAAAAAAAAACAACAACAACAACAACAACAGCTTCTAAATATCATGCAATTCGATCTAACTAACTCCCAGAGGAAGCAAGCCTTCTTTGCCACTGCAGGCAACAAACACCAGCGTATCTGGGACCAGCAATTCAGTCTCAACGATTCTGATCTGTTCCTCAGACCATGCTAATTACTACCCATTAATTTTGTAATCAGAATGCTCTGAATATGATTGTACTCAAGCTAAAGCCTGTTTATCTAAACTAAGCTATTCTTATTTCATTGAACAGCTTTAAAAGAAAGGGCTCAGGTGCACTAGAGGACTTGCCATCTTCCTTTATCCACTCACACAAAGAATCACACAGTCTCCATATGGCATCTGGAGTCAGAGTTAATTCACTGTCCCCACTGCCTGCACAAAGCCTGTACCATACCCACAGAGTGTCACAATCATAAAACACAGGTGCCTTCCACCCATTAGTTTGAAATGCATCAGGAGTCTCCTAATCTCAGTTAACAGCATCCACACAAGCTTGTGACACAGCAATAGAAAAGTAAGAACTGAGAAGAACATGAAGCTCTGAGTCAGTCCATCAGTAGCCTTCCTGCATCATTTCTGCATGTGGGAGAAGGTTTCTGTCCAAGGTCTCTAAGGTCAATGCTGAGGATGGGTTAAACAACTCCATATTATGTTGTGCTCCACAGACCACACACAATTAATTATATTACAATTTAGGGAAAGGGATAGAATAACTAACAGGAAATGGGTGGAAAGATACTAACAAGACCACAGATGTGCTAACCTGATTATAAGCAGCAGCCTGGCCCAGGCCTCAGCCAGACCCAGACATGGAAAGTAAAACACTGTGTCCAAAATCCATATTCTGCAGTCAAGACGTCAAGCTCCTGCCCTCCTAACATGCTGCTATGAAGCCAGACTGGGGGAGTATTTTACACATAGGGCTTGGTGTCATGGTTTGAGTGAAAACAGAACTAATTCTGTTCAGTGACTTTACTTTTCAGCACAGTTCTTCTAACTGCACTGTCTGAAGTTAGCAGCCTGTTTTCCCAGACACTGTCTGCTTCTAGCAGTGATAACACCCCATGTTTAGAGGTAGTACCAAGGACTGGTGTGCAGACCAAGGCCACTGCTGGACCTTGTGTACCACATTGGGGGGGTGCAGGAAAGTGAAAGGCTGCACCTTGCAGGGAGGAGTGGACAGGGCAGGTGACCCCAAACTGACCAACAAGGTATTCCAGCCCATATAAGTCATATTTGATATAAAGCAGAGGGATCTGGAGGGTCTGTAGTTTTTGCTTGCTAGCTTGCTTGCTCGCTCTCTCTCTCTTTGGGGTCTTCCAGGCTCTTCTCCCCTCTTGGGCCGCTTTGGCAGCTTGGCTCAGATCCTCTTTCAGTTCCTTCCTCGGAGCATCCCAGGAGGACTCTGCCCATTCTGCCTTCGATCCCAATTGATGTGTTCCTGAATCCGGTACCAGAACCCAGCCCCTGAACACAGCTCCCATCTGCTGTGGGACACAGTCTGGGACTCCCCCAGTGCCTGCTCCACAGCACCAGTGGTGATGGTGATGTAATTATCATCAGGGGGGTTGGGTTTGATACTGGTTTTGTACATATTTGTACATATTCTATTGTATTATTGTTATTTTCATTAAAGCTGTTCTAGTCTCCTTTTGTAATCACTACACCCCTCCCCTTATTCCCTTTCTCTTCCCCTTTGGGGAGAGAGGGGGGTTAATAGAGAGCGCCTGTTATTGGTCTAAGGGGCTGCCGTGACCCTAAACCATGACACTTGGTACAGAAGGAATTACCTGGAAGAACAAGTGGATGGCTGCAGTGGCTTCGCTGCGTATTCTCAAGAGGGAGCTGAGGGTGTTGTTTCTGCATCGCAGGTGAGGGAACTGTCGGACATACTCCAGCGGGTGCCGCCTCTTCATTTTCAGGGGGAATGACTAAAAATAACAAAGAAAGAAAAATAAGAGGATGAGATCTTGGGGTCAATGTAGTTTTATTGCTATTCATGGAGTACTATCTTTGCCTTCTAAACCTCAATCATCATTAGAGAGCAGGTAAGAAATAGATGCTTTTATCTAGGTTTTCTAGTTATTTTGTGGATTTTATACACTTAGGGCAGAGCAAGAGCCACAAACACAAGAGAAGGCAGCAGGGCTCTTGAAATGCTCCACCTTTTGGGCATTGAGCCCTCTCTAAAGCCAGCAGCTCATCTCACTGCTTCACCAGCAAGCTGGTTCCAAATGCACCTGTGGCAGATACAGTTCTTCCACCTGCACAATCTGGAGTGTTTTGCCAGTCCTGCTGCTTCTGCAGTTCGTATCCCAGCCAGACTGACAAGGTAAATCACATAGTACAAGTAAGTGCTTCAGGGTGAGACAAACGCATGCTCTTAGCTGTCAGTTTCCACGCAGAAACTGCTCTGCCCCAGAAGAGAGCTGTCATGGTGATCCCATGTTTCTCCTGACATACCCTAGAGACACTGCTGATAAATCAAAGCCTGCAGCACAACTCAAGCTTAGAGAGAATACAGTGTGAAGCATGCTTTTCTGGATACCTGAACCTCTTGAAATGAATTTCCAAAGCTGTCCTACCAGTTGGGACTCCTGCTGCAGTGACATACCCAAGTATCGCAAGCTCCCACCACACGGATGGTTTCAGCTTGCACTTCCATGCTTTGCATCTGATGAGGACTTTTGACCAGTTTCCCTTGCACTTCCACTGCACTTCCAAAAGTCAGGTCTCTAAGAAACCAAGAAAAAGCAACGACTTAAGTAGGAATTAATATAAAGTCAACTACATTCAGAAGAGAGATTCCTGTTAATTTAGCTGAACCACTTGAGATCAAAAGAGATACTGTAGCCACAGGGCTTAACTCATCAAATGAAAAATTATTAAATGCATAGGTGGGAATGTGAATTGAGTCACAAAGCTATAGAAGATTTTAGGACAAGGTAGGAATGTTGGACAAGTGAGGGGAAAAATGAAAGTTTTTTTACTAGAAGGGGCTCATGGTGGGGATAAGCCAGGCTTAGAGAAGAAAAAAACCACCACAAAAAGTGAACATGCAGCCATGTAAAAAACAAAACAAAACTACACAACAAATCAAGTTCCACACAGAAGGTTCCTGGATCATCCCCAAAATTCCCAACTCTATCCCAAAAAGCAATCAAGAGTAACAAACAAAATTAAGGTGTAAAACAAGTGCATTATTTTGTTACAGCAGAACACACATGCCTATCTAGGGGTACACCTACAGAGCCAGCCCTCAAGCTGTTATAAGAGGAGGAACAGCACTCTCCAAAACCTGCAGGACAGTTAACCTACATTTAGCTACATTCTGTGATTTCTGAGCAAGTCCAAGAGCAGTCCAGAATGTCCACACTGCTATAGCTATTCAGAAAAGTAGGTTCAAATTAATCTCACAGGACAAGCAACTGAGCCACAAGGCCTCAGCTAACTGGAGATGGAGTATTTGGACACACTCCATCCTAAAAACGCATCTAGAGACCCCAGACCACAGCAGTGCCTTTCTTGTGGTCAGGTGCCAGCTGCTGGTGAGCCATGGGCGCAGTAAAGGAGGCCTGCGCAGAGACCTCCAAGTACTGCTCAACACAGATATTTCTCCAGGTATATTGAAGTGACCAACCTATTTTCCAGGCTGGGATCAGCAACCACCTGGAGGTTTTCCAGAGAACTCCCATCGTTTATATGCAGGAACAAAACTTCTTTCTGGGACCGGACAGAGCGAACCCAGCCCTAGAGGTAAAAGAAAAAGAAATTTGTTATTTCTTGGCACAGCCTTTGCATGGTCAAGCTCTTCTTCCAGCTGAGCTGGCCATGTTACTTCAGACCTATTTCAACTTCTCGTTGAAATCAAAGGAAATGTTTCTTTAGGGGCACCAGAAAAATCATTAGAAAGCCACCAGTTTTTCTCACTTCAAAGCAAAGAGAAACAAATCATCTCTCCTCCCAAGTACAGCTGGGGTAACTAAGATCTACCTGCATCTCTGGGAAGCTGAGAACACAGAAAGCAGCAAAGTGCTCTGAAGATGAAAAGCATTTTAGCAAAGTACATATTCTTACTAGTGATGTCCCTTTGAAACACTTCTTACCAAAAAAGGAGAGACAAGTAAAGCACAGTTCTTTACAAAAACACATCCAAAACTCTTTTAATGATTTTTAGTACCAATTTTTGTTGCTGTATCACCTGTAGGAAGGTTCCAACTGAAATCTGTTCACTAGTTGTTTAATGTGCCCTGAGGTGTTGGACTGCTAAAGCAATGATGCTGCAGCCAATAGATTTGGGTGAAAAATTATATATTCATGCAAGACAAGAATAAAAATTAATGCCTTGGATGTTTCTCTTTACTGCTACCCTGTCTACAATGAAAAAAAGTATTAAGAAAAAAATTCTAGAAGCGTTCTTGTCCAGTTTGACTAAAAGAATTCAACCAGTAATACAGCAGTTCTTTGTAACAGTGAAGGAGTAAAACTGAGCACGCACACATCAGGCTAATGTCTTGAGATTTTCTATGAGAAACATACTTTAATTTGTTCTCAAGGGAAATGTTAAGTCAGTACCAAGGTACCAAGAAGAAGTAATAGCATTCAAAATATAACTCCCTTAGCTGCTTCCCAGCTTACAAGACTTAAGACAAAGCTGCCCTTAAAAACAAATCTATTTGCTGCCGAGCTTACAGCTCATCTTATACCGTAAAGAGCAACCACAACCAGAGCTAACTGAACAGCCAAACTGCCTCTTTTCCAATCAGCTTTGTCTTTTGCTTTGCTGTATCTAAGTAGGTCCAATGACTTCAAACTGCACAAGTGCTTTTGGGGTTTTACACCAGGCAAACCAATGTGAATCCATGTACTTCTGTTGTCTATACTGAAGAAACTTCAAGTGTTAAACAGTAGCACAAGTGAAGCATTCTTAGAACTACAACACAACTGCTAACACAGACATGGCATTTGGCTTAAAGAGGACGGGGCAAGGACAGTTGCATGCATGAACTACGGAAGATTTTAAAGCCATGAATCTAACAGTTAATGACACTTCAGCTTTTGCTCCATCCTCACAGGCTTAGACAGGCACTGTCCACCCAAGGAAACTAATAATGCATGAGTCCAAAACTGAAGTCAGATCATTTGGGAACCCTCATTCTTAAGCCTAAGGCAACAGGTGTTTAAAATGTTCTTCAGTTACACACCCAAAGCTGTTGTGCTTATCCTCTGAATTCCAGTAAATGCCCAGTACACCTCATACTTGTTATACTTCATGCATGTTTAATGTATAAGGGCAGATGTTCATTTCTTTCCTCGCAAGCACTCCTTAACAAAACAACATAAAACCCCTAAAGAAACATTCTCAAGAGTTTTTTTTTTTTTTTCCACTTTATCAAGCTGATCCAAGATCTGTTAAATAAGGAGATGAGTCTTGCATCCTGCAGTAGGAAATAAGAGCACACCCTCAGGCTTGTATTGGAGCAGCAGTGGCTGTGGCAGCAGTGTTTTGACCACTTCACACTTTACCAGAAGCAAGGTGTAGTGATGATCCTGACCGCACATTCCCATAATCTGGCCATAACAAGGTCAAATATAAGACAGAGCAGCTCCCCAACCTAGCTTAACTTTTTTTTTACACCACAGGGGAAGAGCAACAAAGCAGGAAATACCTAGGGTGTAAAAAAGGCGGTATTGCCAATTTTAGCATCAGTTTATTCTGGCTTACATTATTCATAAAACTTAGGCTGAAAGACACCTATACAGCATGAGCTTCTATCAGGCTTCATCTATGCGTATGCAGGAACATGAGTGTGCCACAAACTGTTTTTTGGGTCAGTAGAATCATAGAATGGTTTAGGTAGAAGGGACCTTAAAGATTATCAAATTCCAACCCCTCTACCAGCAGTAGGGACACCTTCCCCTAGACCAGGTTGCTCAAAGTACCATCCAACCTGGCCTTGAACACTTCCAGGGATGGGGTATCCACAGCTTCTGTGGTGTCTCCACCTTCACAGTAAAGAATTTATTCCTTATATAAAACCAAATCTACCTTCTTTCAGTTTAGTTTAAAACTGCTACCAAATAGGCCATCTCTTTACAGATTAATCCAGAAATACTAACAGCTGCACAGTTCTAGACAAGGGCCTTGCACTAAACAGGGACTATGCACCTGTAAACACTGCTCTGTCAGTCAGGAACATGAGAAAATAGGGGGACACACAACCCTGTGCTGAGTAAAGGGAAAGAGCTCCACTTCCAAAAACTCCACTTATCCCAGTTCACCTTCATTCACAACAGGAGCTAGACACAGACATCAATTAAACTGCTATAATTGGCTCTACCTGACACTGCTCGAAACCAAGGGATGGGAGAATACCTAAAGCATAGCTTTAAAGTAGTCAGGACAAAGGCAACGCTTCACTCTCCCAAACCAAACAGGGGATGAAACCAAAATTATAGAGAGTACATTTCTGTATAGCCCATCAGAGCAACACCCTGAAGGTGCCGAGTCACACCAAAGCCTCGTTATCTGCTCAAACAACGGCAAAATGAACCCATACAGTGAGCTGCCTCTGGACACGGTAAAAGAGATCTGGAAGCGCAGCAAAAGGCACAGCGGAGGTTCTGCCTTTTGTCCCCGAAGAAGAGGCAATGAAACCGCCGCGGCCCACGCCACTCCAGCTCCTCTCCCTTCCACCAGGGCTCTGGGTGGGGTCGTTACCAGGCACACCCCGACCTCCGGCCACACACCTGCACTTGAACCTCACCAACCGGTTCCTGGGCCCCCAGCGCCTCGCAGACCCGCAGCCGCACCGCCCGAGACAGGGAGCCGCAGCAGCGGAGGCCCTGCCACCCGGCACGGGCTCCCAGCATGGCGGAGACCTAGCGGGGCTGCTGCCTCCGGCAGTGCTGCCTCATCCCACCCTGACCAACCACTCGTCTCGCGACCCGCTCCTACACAGCTCCCGTGAGGCTATGCACTTCCCGCCACCTCACGTGACCGCCTCCTCCAATGGCCACCGGGTAACGCCTCAGACAGCCAATCGAAATGGAAGAGGTGCCCAGCCGAGAGCCCGCCTTTTCCGCAGACGGGGCGCAAGGGTCTCTGGGAAATTGAGTTTCTGAAGAGGGGGTTGGCGGAAAGCAGCTGCGGAGTGGGTACCAGTCAGGGCACCGAGGTGAGGGATTCCCGGACCGTGGGGCGAATCTTGGGGTTACGGGATCCTGTTGCTTTCTCAGTCCTCTGTCATAGAGCAACAAAGTCTGGGCTGTGTGGGGAAGGGACACTGGCTATACAGCCCCCTGTTTCATGGAATCACCAAATGGTCAGGGTGGGAAGAAACCTTTCAAGGTCACGTAGTCCAACCTTGCTGAAGGGAGCAGAGACATCTGCAACTGGAGCAGGTTGCTCAGAGCCCGGTCCAACCTGACCTTGAACATTTCCAGGGATGGGGCATTGACATCTTCCCTGGGCAACCTCGGCCAGAGTCTCACCACCCTTAAAGTATTTCTTCTTTCTATCTAATCTGAATCTCATCTCTTTTAGTTCAGAAACACTGTCCCTTGTCCTGTCACAACAGGTCCCGCTAAAAAGTCTGTCCCCATCTTTCTTTTAAGCCCCATTTATGTATTGAAAAGCCACAAGAAGGTCTCCCTGCAGCCTTCTCTTCTCCAGGCTGAACAAGCCCAACTCTCTCAGCCTGGCCTCACAGCAGAGGGGTTCCAGCCCTCCCAGCATTGCTGTGGCCTCCTCTGGCCCCGCTCCAACAGGTCCCTGTCTCTCCTGTGCTGAGGACTCCAGAGCTGGACCCTGCACTGCAAGGGGGCCTCCCCAGAGCAGAGCAGAGGGGCAGAATCACTTCATGTGAACTGCTACCCACACTGCTTTGGGTGCAGCCCAGGATGCCATTGGCTGTGAGCACATGATGCTGGCTCATGTTCATCTTTTTATCCACCAGCACCCCCAAGTCCTTCTCCTCAGGGTGGACTTGGTTCTGGTCTTCAGGTCTTTCTAGGGAACAAGACCCTTCTGTACCTTGTTCAGACTCATGACCATCTGCCTCTTCCAGTTTCTCTGAGTGGCAAGTAAGAAGCTGCCAACAAGGTGTTTCCAGACTACAGAGGAGGTCACAAAAATGATACGAGGGCTGGAACCCCTCTGCTGTGAGGCCAGGCTGAGAGAGTTGGGGTTGTTCAGTCTGGAGAAGAGAAGGCTCTGGGGACACCTTATTGCAGACTTTCAGTACTTAAAGGGGGCCTATAAGAAAGATGGGGACTGAGTTTTTACTAAGGCCTGTAGTTACAGGACAAGGGACAACAGTTTTAAACTGAAAGAGTTAGATTTAGGTAGGTAATAAGGAAGAAATTTTTTCCAATGAGGGTGGTGAGATACTGTAAGAGGTTGCCCACAGAAGTTGTGGATGCCTCATCCCTGGAAATGTTCAAGATCAGGCTGGATACAGCTCTGAGCAATCTGCTCTAGTTGCAGATGTCCCTGCTCCCTTCAGGGAGGTTGGACTACATGACCTTGAAAAGTCCCTTCCCACCCAAACCATTCTATGAAACAGGGGTATAATCAGTGGCCCTTCTCCACGCAGCCTGAACTTTGCCTCTCTGCTTTGCCCTTTCCCTGCTCCATGTGCATCCCTCTTCTGTGCTGTCACACTGCAGGGAGACAAAGGCCAAACATAGCTGCTGTGCTTGTGGTCAGAGGTTGTCTTGTTCCTGTGCATTGATTTTTGGAGTACAGTGGGTGAAACAAGAGACAGCAGCAGTGTGATGCCCCAGGGGCAGGAGGTGCTGGGAGGCAGCTTTAGTAGTGACACTGCTTGTAGAGAGACAAATCCCTGCCTTGCTGCAAAGTCTCAGGTAAGAAAAGAATTGCTGGCCAGAGACCTCATTTAAAAGAAACAAGCTGGGTTCATGGGAAAGAAAAGAGGAAAGCTTTGTTGATGCCTCTTTTGATTTTCCCCTGTGGCGATTTTCATCTGTGTATGAAAAGCTTCTTGTCCTTAAAGTCTCCATGCTGCTTGCCAGGCTCTTCCTTCACCTCTGCCTTTGCTCCCAGTAAGCCATTGTCTCAACCTGTGGCTCTTAGTCTAGACCTGAGCTCCGAGCTGCCCTGAAAGGCCGACCCAAGGAATTAGAGCTGCAGAGCAGGGGCACGGGCATAACTGTGGGGATGGGAAAGATATTCAGAGGAAGGACAGGAGACCACAGGGAGAGGTGCAGGGAGGGTAGGTGAGAACTAGGCTAAAAGTGCCTCCTCAGTCGATGAGGACAATTTGTCCAACATCCCTCCTCCTTGCCGCTTCAGGGAATTGGGCAGACCACCTGGACACACACGGGTTACTCCCTCAGTGCTGGGTGGAAACAGAGGGACACACATGTCTTGGTGGTCCTGAGTGAGCAAAATTAGTTTTGTTTTGATGCCAATCCTGTAAGGGCCAGCATTGAGCTTTGCTGTGTGTTGGTACAGCCTTGTGACGTTTTCCTAGAGAATCATGGTACAGGAAGGAGCTGGTACTGCTGCAGTGTCAGACAGAGATACAGGATGTAAATTGGTAGGAAATTAGGGCTCTGTCATTCAGGGAGCTCCTGGCTTAATGTGAGAATTAAACGAGTGTGTAATGACTGCTCAGTGCATGTTACGTGTTCTCTCTGCCCGGTCACAGATGGTATGTTTATTACTGCTCTCAGCCATAGGTCTTCCTTCCTTGTTCAGCCAATACTGCCCAGAATACTTTTTTTTCCAGGGTTATTTGACTCATAAAACCTTCTCCAGGCCACATAAACAATTAATTTAGGGAATAATTAGGGAGGAACACCAGTGATAGTGTCTAAATGTACCAAAAAAGGGGTAAGGTTCTTCCCCTCAGACCCATCAGCTAAATGTCCAGCTGTGGTTATTTGGAGGGTGTCGTACCTTGATCTGAAAGGGTTGATGTTTCAGCCATTTTGTGAGGAGCACTCTGACCTGAACAAGCTGATGTAAGAAGCAGCTTTGGAGTTAGAACAAGGGACAAAATATGCCAGCTAAGTCAGAAGTGAAGTACATCATAGGATAAGTGGCTTTGTCCCCTTGCCAAGTTTTCATATGTCTTGCCTACCAGGCAAAGGGTAATCAAATACAGGGTCTCCATGACCACTGACTCAACTGTTGGAAAGGGCTAATGCCACCCTTCCCCCTCGAGGAACAGTGGATACCATCTCTCAATGCTTCCTATGCAAAATAGCACCACCTCTCTATACTTCCCATGCAAATTAAGGAGTATGTAAAGGAACATGCCTCTTAGCAGTAAATAAAAAAGGACTCAAGTATACTGGCAGGGGTGCACCACCACTGAGGACCCCCAAAGGATGAACCAGGCAAGATGTCACTGGGACCTGGTGGTGACTGGGAATTTTGCTTACCTTTTTACCTCTTTCACTCTCATCTCTCTCTCACTGCTCTCTTTCCCTCCCTCCCTCCCTCCCTCCCTCCCTCTTCTTTACCTTCTCTTTCCTTTAAGTACCTCATATATAGTTTTAGTAGTTTTCATAGTTCAGAGGATTAAGAATTAAACTTTTTTATGTTATGGACCTATGGTGTAAATCTTCTTAATTCTATCTGAGCAAACCACCAAACCTCCATCACTCTCTTCTTTTCCCCCACACATTGATTGAGCAGGACATGACAGGGAAGGGGATGATAACACACGTGAGTATGGCCTCAAATTTCTAGGACTGGACATGAACTTTTCTCACCAGCTGAATATTCTTCCTTCTAAAGACCGAATGGTCTCACTGGAGAGGGCAGGAATTTTATCCATCAGGCCCCAAAAGAAAATGATGATGAAGCGCTGTCAGAGTGCAAAGCTGATAGTCTCTCAGATGGCTTTTCTGCCCTTGGAGCTCAGCTCTACATCAGTTGCTGCTCCATACTTACTGATCTGCTCCATACTCACTTTTGATGAGTTGCTCACCTGTCATCAATGCTGCCAAGACTTAGTTATGTTGCCATGAGCCCTTCCAGGCTCCTGGACCACAGACAGTGTGTGCTGACAGGCACAGTCTCCAGCACTTGGTTTTTAAAATAGCAGGGGGACACTCAGGCTTTTCTGTGTTCCCAGAGCTCTGAAACAAACATGCACTTGTTCTCAACAGAGCTAACCATCCTCTTTCCACTGCTGCATGCTGTCTTCACTGGCCAGCAGTTTGGCAAATCAAATCAGTACCATGGAACCATACCCCCAGTGATGACCCCAGATCTCATGTTTTCAGTAGGTCCATATGGATCCGTGTAGTGCTGGAGGTAACTCATAGCCCTGCTCCCTCTCTGGTACATGAACTGGGTGTTGTGGAGCTGTTTCAGGTGTCTACAAAGACATGGCAGTGTCTGAACAGTTTCTTTGTCTGCAGAGCAGAGTTCTAAAAGCTCTCCAGAGGGCACTGCTGCTGTTTGTGGATCAGATTAAGTCTGTGCTGGGGAGCAGGAGTCTGGTTGTCAGGGCGTCTGCAAGGAGGGAGGGAAGTTTAAAGGATAGTGAGAAATAACGATTCTCCTGTGTTCCCAGCTGGGTGTAAGGGCATCAGAGAAAGCATGAAGCAGTGGTGGGAAAGGGATTCCAAACAGGTAGTGTCAGTTTTTGGATGAGGATGGAGAATCAGCCTTATGCTTGTAGGGTGTCGCCTCCTTGGCACAATCCATATAGCAATGCTAAACCTTCACCTGGCAGTTGAAGTGCTCTGAAATGCCTCCTCTGTGGATGTTTCAGCCTGGTGCTTTAGCTCCAGACTTTCTCTATGTGGAGCCTCCTCACCCATGCCCTCCACATCTTTCTGTTCCTTCACTTTGTCCTTTCTAACAGGCGGAGGAGGATAAGCTCCATGCAGTTCTTCATTTGAAGCAAATCTTTGTTGCCTTCTGATTCTGAGGCTTCTACCCTCAGATCCTCCAGATGTCTCCAGTGAGTGGGACTCCTAACAAAGGCAAGGAATAAGGTGGGAGTGGTATGAAGCAAGAAATCAAATCTTGCCTCCTCCATGATGGCTCTCATCTGTCTGGTGTCTGATGATGTAAACCTAGTTTGTCCACATAATTTGGAACTGGAGATGCTGTTATAGAAAAACTCTCTCCTTGGGGCTGGTTGTGTGGAAATCTTTTCCATCTCTCCCCCCAAGAGCCCTGAAGATGTATTTCCCATCAATGGCATCTGTTTCTGATTTGGAGAGCTCTTCCAGTGAGGGCTTTTATCAGCAGCAGTGTCCATTGTTCATGGGCCTCTGATGTGGAGTCCTGAGCATCTCCAGAAAGTCCAGCATCCTTTTGACTACATTGCCAGGAGATCAACTTGTACTTTCTACTTAAAGCTTGACATACTGCCTTGTGTGCAGATAAAGGACTATGTATTCAGGGCATGAGCATGTCCTCCTGAAAGGAAGAGTAAGGAGGATAAATCCTTGTTAACCTGGGGATAATATGCAGTTCTTCAACCTGACAGACTCCCCACAGTTATGAAGTCTTCTCACTGTATAGGTAAATGCCCTTTGGTGTCCTTAAAGGTCCTAGTTTGAAATGTAGATGCACAAGATAGTCCACATCCTGCTGTGCCTCAGATGTAGGAATGGACACTGTGATTAGAAAGTGCTGACCTCTTTTTCAGTGATATCTTGGTAACCTGAAGTGAAACACATTTCTCTTTATTCCAAAGTAAAGAATTTGTATTTCTTTGTTTCACAGCAGTAACTGTCCGATGAACTGAGATACAACATGTAACACATTATTTCCAAGAAATGCAGTTGATTTTCCCTGAGAAAACTGCTCATTCAGATATTTAATTCTTGCTGTCTCAACTTACAGTTTTGGGTTTTGGTTTTTTTTTTTCTGAACCCTCCACTGAAAACAAAACCAAAGGAGTTGCAAAGCCTGCTTCTTACCATGTTCTTAATTATTATTATTTTTTGTTACGTTTCCCAGCTGATGAAGAAAAGGGGAGACACTGTCCTTCTGTCAGAGGGTAACACATGACTTGGCCTGGCTGACTTTAGGTTTCAGGACAAGGCCAGCTTCATGGTGCCACTCTCTGCCCAGGTTGGTGGGTGACGAAACACAATACCCAGAGATGCTCTAAGCTTGCTCTACTGGGGCTAGGCTGTATTCACAGTCCTCTGAGAGCACCCGTGGCTCCCAGGAAGGAGCCAGTCCAGAGATAACACTCTGGGAACACAGAGGGAACCCTGGGAGCTGCACAACAGCATCTGAGCTGCTTTGTTGACTGTTCTGCTCTGATGGTGCTCATGTATGGTGTCTGCTGATGAAGCTCTTATTCTACTTTCCTGCAGAGAAGTTTCTAGTAGAAGGCAGAAACTGTACCCTTTCCTGTTTGTTTACCAGAAGTGTTGCCCAGTTCTGTTACTGAGTGCATCTGTAGTGAGTGTTTGGGAACTTCAAGTTCCTCCACTCAGACTATTGCTGAGGAGTTCCTACTTTGACCTGAGATATGTTTGTTAGCTGTCTATCTCTCCATACCTTTTTTTTTTTTTTTCCCCTGTACCTGAGCAACAATGGCCTCTCTGGGGATTCCTGGGTTCAAAATCTCCTGTTTTGTGGCTCAGTCTATGATGATAGGGATGAAGAGCAGTACTGTTCTTCATACAGATCCCCTGGGTGAGCAGAGGTCCTGGATATTCAGGTACAAGGGAAAGCAACAGCAAGATGTCCATCCTGACCTTGTCCCATGCATCTCCACCCAGAGCATATCCTGCTGCAGCAAACTGAGGGGTGTCACTGCATGAATGGCAGTCAGCAGATGAGGTACCTGGACAGGTTAATCTGGGTCTGGCAGAACATCTGTTCCCATGACAGTGAGGTGGGCTTCTGTGTAGCTGGCACAGAGCTGGAACAGGCAATTGCTGAGTGTCAGAACAGGCTGCAGTGGCTTAGCTACCTATGCGCTTCAAGGGAGAAATACTGCAGCTATAACTGGAGGAGGACTCAGGGTGTGATGAACAGGAGAAATGAGTCTTTGGAGAGGAGAAGGGCACAGTGGCATGGGGAAACTTGGCTTCCCCAGCCTGGGACCATATTTAACCCTCTCTGCCACCTCACTGTTTGGCAACTACTGGATGCCAGAGGAGCTTAGTGGATGGTGGGAGCTAGATCTGAGTTCAATGAGGCAGGAGGAGAAGGAGTGCCATGGACTAGGGCAGTAAGCATCTTTATTATGACTCTAAGACCAAAGGAAATGACTCGCAGGAGCCCTGCAGAAAACCATTAGAACAGGACTCCCCCGCCTAAATAATGCACTTGCCCTCCTGCCAATTCCTTTAGCAATGGACCCATGTGAGAGGTGGGAAAAGACATGAAATGGTCCTACCAGATGTTTCTGCTAGAAGCAGAATTCATCTTCTGTGATGATCCTTTACTGAGGGAGAAAGAAAGAGGTTTAAAGATGAATGCCGCTGTGAGACAAGTAATGCAAGGTCATGTTGAAGGCAGTGGGTCTGTACCAAAGGATGGGTTTGAAGGAGAACTGTATGGTGTCAGAATCATAGAACCATAGAATTGTTTAGGTTGGAAGAGACCTTTAAGATCATTGAGTCCAACTGTTAACCCAGCACTGCCAGGTCACCACTAAAACACGTCTCTCAGCACTACATCTACATGACTGTTAAATACCTTCACAGATGGGGACTCAACCACTTCCTTGGGCAGCCTGTTCCAGGCCTTGACAACCTTTTTGGTGAAGAAATTTCTCCTAATGTCCAATCTAAACATCTTCTGGTGTAGCTTGACATGTCCATAGGTCCTGTTGTTAAAAAGATTACTGAGGAGGACTGGCCAATGCTCTCCATCTCTTGCTTTCTCTTTTTCAGTTTAACACAGAGTGAAAATGTCTCCCATGCAAACAGAACATCCCAACTGGCTGGTTCATGCTACAAGAAGATTTTATCCTTCTGAAATGAAAATCAAGTGGTTCAAAAACAGTCAAGAGGAGATGGACAAAGTTGTGTACAAGGACCTCCTCCTAAATGGAGGTAATTCTTTCCAGATCCTCATCACTTTGAAAGTCACACCTAAGCAAGGGGATATCTATGCTTGTCAAGTGGAACATGCCAATCTGACAGTGCCCATCACCATGGCTCAAGGTAAGCACTGGAAATAGGGAGATCAAAAGGTCTTGAGGAGAATCCCTTCTAGCTTTATGGGGACAGCGGGAAACTAGAAAAGATATTTTGGGGGAAAGCAATGTCTAACCTGGACCTTTACTCTCTGGACTGCTCTTCCAGCAGAAACATGGTCTAGGTCTGCTGTAAGCAGGTGACTGGAACACTGGGTTTTGTGCTGGGCTTAGCCTTCATCGTGGTGGTACTCATCATCTATCAGAAGAAAAAGAAAGGTGAATTATTCATGAGCGAAGCAGGAACCCATTTTTAATGGAGCTGCAGAGAGATGTTTTAAAGCCTGTAAGGCTTCACTAGAACTTAGATTTACCATGATAATTTCCTTGAGTTCCCAGCATTCAAGTGGATTTTATATGGTCTAATGCAATATCCACAGAAGCCAGTGATAGCTTTTAATTTATTTTAACTGATGTCGATTGGGCTTTCAGTGATGAGAAGCCATTTTAAAGCTATCATCAGATGCTGAAAGGTCATCCCAGTCCTCTGAGATACAGTCCTAGGCTATGGTTATGGTTTCTTATGAGTATCAAATTATCTACTTTATTCCCAAATGTCTCCACATTGCTTTGTTGAGGATGTATTCTGTAGACTCTATAAGCAAATACATTCATACTTATTTATAGCAGGATTAAATACCTTTCTTTTGAAACTGTGCAGGGGAAAGAAGAGAGAACATTATCTTCCAGTCAGCTGCATTCTTGTTCTTAAAATCTTGGGTTTCTGAGTAACGGCACCTTATGGCCTTTGCTTTCTTCTTTCTAATAATTCAGATTATTAGAATCAGAAACAAGTGAGAGGCAAGTCAGTGTTGTGTGATATCTTTCATGGAGCAATGACAAATACCCCTCAGCTTAACCCTGTACTATTTTTTTTTACCTTAGCAAACTTCATTTAGCAAACCACGTCCATTGTAGCCCTTTGCTCTTGTTAATTCTCAGCCTATGGGTTTAGGTCACCAGCATCAGGAGGACCTGAATTCCTTGTCCACCATCACAACGAGGGAAAAGAAGGTTTGGTGCTGAAAATGCTGACATGATGGGAAGAAGGAGCAGGCTGGCAGCTGCTCCAGGACTTCAGAGCAGAGATGCAGCCACAGGCTGTTAGGATGAACATAGGAACCAGTTCTGGAGTCCTCAGCGTAGAAGAGATATGGACCTGTTGGGGTGGGTCCAGAAGAGATCACAAAAAAAATTATCCAAGGGCTGGAACCCCTCTGCTGTAAGGCCAGGCTGAGAGAGTTGGGGTTGATCAGCCTGGAGAAGAGAAGGCTCCTTTCAATGCTTAAAGAAAGATGGGTACAGACTTCTTATCAGGGACTCTTGTGACAGGACAAGGGGTGGTTGTTTTAAACTAAAAGAGGGGAGATTTAGTCTAGACTTAAGGAAGAAATTTTTTTCCATTGAGGGTGGTGGACACTGGCCCAGGTTGCCCAGAGAGGTGATAGAAACCTCATACCTAGAGATTTGGCTGGACAGGGCTCTGAGCAATGTGACCTAGTTGAAATTGCCACTACTTACTGCAGGGCTGTTGGACTAAATTACTTCAGAGGTCCATTCCAACCCAAACTATTTGAATAGCATAGCATAGCTGCTATGATTCTCCTTGCTTTTTTTCCAACACTATTCCCTTTCCTTCTACTGTTGCCCATATGAGCAGGGCCTCTTTCCCTCTCTGAAGAACTGTGAATTTGTAAATTGGCAGGTTTGCACATTCAGGGATAATGTCAGGGGCTGATGCTGGGATGCTGAGGCTAGGATGGACTCTGCTCCTGCAGGAAGCTGCAGGAGGAAAGCTAGAGCTTCACAGCCCTGCACCCACCTGGAGAAAGAAGAGGGGAATAAATAATAGCATTTCTAAGGAATGTTATGTACTTTGAGTGTTTTATCTAAAGGTCTGAAAGGATTTAATAACTGGGAGCTAATTAAATGTACTAATTAACCTGGTGTTTAATCTCAGCTCTTTGCTAGCTTTCTGTGCTGCTGAAGCAGAGATGTAGTCCCATATATCATGACATCCAGCCACTTTGCTTAATTGTGATTCCTGTGCGCATAGTGCAGGCACTCAGCCGCTAAGGTGATGAAAGGAACACAAGCCCACGTACAGGAGAAAATTAGAGGGGCGAAGCCAGCCCTGTGTGACTAACAACCTGGGAGATTATTTCCATGAAGAGGAGATTGACAGTCTAATTTGTTTCCCCTCCCCATTATCACTGGCTTGTTCTCATCGATGCCACTGCTTTGCTAAGGGGGTTGGGAGCAATCTGCTTCTGGGCACACAGTGAAAAATGGCAATGTTATTCCTTGGTCCCATCCTTGTCTCCATGGCTCTGAGCTGCTCTGCTACAACTAGGAGGAGAATGCTGCTCACTTTCTTTTCTCACCGTACTTCCCCATGGACTTGCTTTCATGTTAAGGTTTATACTGGTACTACTGGTGCTATTTTAGTGTACAACCTACAGAGCCAACTCTCAGATCTCCTTGAGCTGTTATCTCAGTGACATAGAAGAAGTGCAACTGAAGTGACTGCCCAGAGCCAGCTTAATCCAGCTGATCAGGAGCAATGTGACTTTCCTGCTGCCATGACTAAATAATTCCTCCTGTCCCTGGAGCTGTGGGGAACTCTGGAGCAGGTTGGTGGGCTGGTGGATTGTGGTGGGCCCAGAAGAAGGTCTCTACATGACAAACAAAGACAGAGGATTAACAAGATTGAAAATCTTAGCACATCATGAAGGCCATAATTGAATTATAAAATAGTTTGTGTTGGAAGGGACGTTAAAGATCATCTAGTTTCAATTCCCCTGACATGGACAGGGACAACTTCCACTAGACCAGGTTGCCCCATACAACCTGGCCTTGAATACTTCCAGGAATGGGGTATCCTCAACTTCTCTGGGCAACTGTTCCAGTGTCTCACCACCCTCAGTGCAAAAAATTTCTTCCTAATATGTAATATAAATCTACCCTCTTTCAGTGTGAAACTATTACCCATTGTCCTATCACTACCATCCCTGACAAAAAGTCCCTCCACATCTTTCCTGTAGGCCCCCTTTAAGTCCTGAAAGGCTGCAAAAAGGTCTTCCCAGAGCCTTCTCTTCTCCAGGCTGAACAACCCCAGCTCTCTTCCTGGTCTTACAGCAGAGGGGTTCCAGCCCTTGTATCATTTTTGTGTCCTCCTCTCACCCTGCTCCAAGTAGCCTATGACCATCCTGTACTGAGGACTCCAGAGCTGGACCCAGCACTGCAAGGGGGTCTCCCCAGAGTGGAGCAGAGCAACCCTCTGGCCACACTGCTTTGGATGCAGCCCAGGATGCCATTGGCTTTTGGGGCTGCCAGCACGTGTTGCTGGCTCATGTCCAGCTTTTCATCCACCAGTACCCCCAAGCCCTTCTCCACAGAGATCTCCATCCACTCATCCTCCAGCCTGTATAGATACCAGGGATTGCCATGACCCAGGTGCAGGACCTTGCACTTGGCTTTGTTGAACCTCATGAGCTTTGCATGGACCCACTTCTCAAGTCTGTCCAGGTCCCTCTGGATGGCATCTCTACCCTCCAGTCTCACAATCATACCATTTAGCTTGGTGTCACCTGCAGACCTGCTAAGGGTGCACTCTATCCCACTGTCCATGTTGTCAACAAAGATATTAAATATTGCCTGTTGCAATACTGACCCCTGAGGAACACCACGCACCACTGGTCTCCACTCAGACATCAAGCCACTGACCACAACTCTTTGAGTGTGACCATCCAGCCAATATCTTATCCTCTAAGTGTCCCACCTGTCAAATCCATGTCTCTCCAATTTAGAGGCAAGGATGTCATGTAGGACATTTTTGAGACACATTACTTGTGGATACAGTATTTAGTGACACCTGAAATCCTGTCATCACTTCTCACAGCTGGCCTAGAAACTATGCCTGGTAAGCTACCAAGAACCATAGACTGCCCAACCTGAATCAGAAAAACTGTCCCAAATATCACTAGTTAAGCCAGGAGCTTCAGTTTGTTCCCAGCTGTAAATCCATTTACGCACTATTAATTTATTACTCTTAATATAAACATGGGATGGAGGTGACTCCTCTCAGGCTCAGGACCTCAGCTTGGGGTCATGACTCCTTCTTTAGGAGTTACTAATTTAAATGTAGTTGGAAATGAGTCTGTGAGCTCAGGGTCATTAAATTAGCCAGGGAAACAGGCTGTAGTTGGAGGATGAGGCAGTCTTCTTCATTGGAAAGCACCAAGGGAAAGCCAGGCACGGATCTATCTGGGATGTCTTGTGAGAATGAATCAGACCTGCCAGGATGTGGGGAGAGAGGGGAGACGACCCACTGGAGGCTTTTTTTTCTGTAGTGAACAAGCAAATGATTTTACGAAGCCGGCAATCCCCCAGTGTCTCCTTGCACAGCCCTGTGCAGCCAACGGAGGAAATTGGTAACTGTACCCAGCAAGCCTGTTTTTAATTAACAAATAATTATCTACAAATTGCTGTAATTATTGCCTTGGATTCCAGAGGATGGGGATGTTAGTGCGAGATGAGCACAGTTTCCTTGCGAGTGAAATATTTTCCCTGCCTTATCTCCAGCGCCCTGCTGCTGTGAGGTTTGGGGACTCGGCAGCACTTTCCTTTTGAGAAAGTGATAAAACAGCTCAGGCTGCCTGAAAGGGGAAGCGTGGTGGAAAAGGCACCGAAGGGAGGACAGGTTCTTGTGTTTATCGGGTTGTCTACCCTCATGCTGGAGTGTTTTGGGTGATGCCAATTAAGACATAAACCCTGGCACCGAACGCGAGGAGGAGACTGCTTGCATGCTGGTGAGTTGATGGAACAAAATGAACATCCTGGTTTGTGAGTTTTCAATGGGGAGGGGATTAAACCAGATTTGGAAAAAGCAGTTACTGTTAACTCAGGTCAAATGAAGAGCATGGAGCTGCCCGGAGCGTTTAGCACTGAGGGCTGCTGGTCTGGAGAGGGTGTGGCACCAACCATGATGACATTTTGGACCATGTTTCAGAGGGAGGTTTTTGAGTGCAAAGCCCTTCCATCATGTTTCCTTCATGCTTTGCTGCCAAACTTCATGGTGGATATCCACAACAACCACCTTTTCCGGTTACAAAGAGTGTCCCCCATGGTAGCCTAAGTACTAACACACAGGGATGTTTATTGTCCTGAATATTGTCCTAGACCTTCCAACAGGTACAACAGGGGAAAATCCACCCAAGTTTTCAGGGAAGGCACTGAAAGACTATGACATGTTCCATGCAACCTGCTGAAGAGTTCCCAAGCCCAGACTTCAGCATTGCTTGGAATGTTTAGTCTCGGAATCCTGTTGCCTTCCAAGAAACATTGCCCTTTTTTCTGTCACTCCTAAGCGATTCCCCTAAGTGATGCTGCTTGCTGCCAGGGTTTCCATGACAGCCTCCACTTACAGCAACTGGGACACTTTTTATTATTCATCTGTGGCATATTTACTTGAGGTGAGCTGCCTGTACCATGCTGTGAAATGCTGCCTTTGTTTACTGCATACTACGTTTTTCCACTTCTCCATGTTGACACTATTTTCGGGAGGGTGGGGGGGGGGGTGGTTGGGGTGCTGCAGCCCCTTCCAGGGATGTATTGCTGACTCTTGCATCATCCCTTCACCTGTAATAAAGCTCCTTCTTGGTGAAGAGATGTTGTGGTGTTGTGGCTACTTATTGAAGAAGAGCATAAAGAAATAAAGAACAAGTCAAACTGAGACCTTAGTTCTGCCCCCACCTTCAAATTTACTGTCAGGACAACATAAGAGCCCTTAATCCTGCTCAGAAATATTCCACTTGTCCTGAAAATATAGAAATGGCAGATGATTTTCTGATACTTTCCGGGATAGCAGGAGGAATTTGTTTGGATGCACTAACCTGTGTTACTGCTGATGCCCAATATGGTCCCCAACATTGGCCAGTCTTGAGGAGCTTCATGCTCTTCAAATCCCCTGAGGTTTAAGCTCCCAGCATGAGCTCATCCTTTCAGAGCTCACATCAGGACCTCAGCAGGCTCAGAAAGGCATTTCTCAATCGTTTCAGGGCTTGTTGTCGAGCTTTGCTTTTCGTGTGAGTGAAAAATTACCCGCTGTGAAAGCTGAGTCTTTGCCCTTAGCATGGTGCCCTAGATGCTGGGACCATGTTGAGCATCCGTAATGCTCCTGCCTTATTCAAGTCATGGCTGTGCCTCAAATATGTGGCTCTAGCAGGAAAACGAAGAAAATCAGACCATGCTTCAGCATTAGGATCAAGAAGTAGCTTTTTTTCTTTTTTTCATACCTACTTCTCTCCCACGCACTGTGGCCTTTAAATAGATGGTTTCTAATGAATGGAAATAGTTCATGGACAAAGAAGCTGTCATGAGAAATGATTGATTGTGCTTAATATTTTATTTTCAAGACTTAAAAGAAAATCTCTGAAATATCCTTTGGCAGGTCTGTGAACCTAATGAAGTGATTCATAGAGATATGGAAGGAACTGAGGGCCTGTTACCAGCAGAGCGGGACAGCATTGGTAGTGTTTCTTTTGCAACACAGCTGAAGAACACTGTGGGGGAAAAGGCAAACAAAGGCAAGATTCAGATTCAGTTGCTTCAGCCCTGCTGATAAGAGAAAAGCTAAGCCTTTCTAAACACTGTGCTCCCACAGTATTTAAGAAGAAGAGAGAGGAAACCAGCTCTTTGTTGGTGAAACACAAATTTTCTTTGAAATTGGAGTATCCGCAGGCTACTGTGCCCAGCATCACTGTGGTGTTTTATACCACAAAGCTTTAATGCCTTTGGAGAGTTCCCATGGGAAACAAGTATCCTGTTGTGCTGCTGGGCTACACCGGTGAAACAACTTGTCCTAAATCACATGAAAGGTCAAGGTCACGCATGGGATTTGAACTCTCATCTTCTGATGTCTCGTTCCGTTCATGCACCATCAGCTCTTGTTTTTCTCATGCTTCATTTCACTCCAGATTGTTTTTGCTACCTTCAACCTCTCCCAGCTGACAATGGTGCTCTTTGCTGCCTCCAGTGTGTCCCCATGGGGGACGTGCCCCTGAAAGGCTGGAGGAGCTCATTGCTCCATGTGAAGGAAGAATCCATCTCATGGTTAGCTGCTCTATGGGGTGGCCTGATAGTTTTTCCCCTGCAAAATCAGCAAAAATGAGGATAGGGATAACAAGGTTTCTGGAAAAATTCTGACGTTCTCCAGGTGAGTGTCACCTTCCAGTTAAAGGACAGCAGCCACCTCACCTAACTCTAGAGTGCTGCCATATAGGTATCTACATCTGAGCTGTTGTTCATGCTCCCTGTATAGCTGATGCAGACAAACAAGCTCCTCTAGGGACTAAGATGTCCTGTCCTGAAGAAGACCTGTAAAATAGCCTAGGTGCATGCCCACAGGGGCACCTGTGATGGCAATCTCAGATGGTGAAGCCTCCTTGGTTAGGAGAGATGTACCCATTGGGGATCTGTCGGCTGTGCTTGCTAAGTTAGAGCAACCCTGCAGAGCAGGGAGAAATATCTTAAAAAACATCTCTACTGACACTGCGTGTACAGGCGAGACCTCACCGCTGCTAGTGAGGTGCTACGGGTGTTCAAGATTCACCGTTTTCTGCTTCCTCCATCACAACCTGCACTGACATTTCTTACATGCCGATTTTTTTTTTTTTTTTTTTTTTTTTTTTGTTCTTCTTCTCTTTTTTCACTTGGTTGCCGCAGAGGTCTCATAACATCACACCAAGGACTGCTCTGAACCCAGGGTAGGTAAGGCTTCTGTACCGAGTAGTTCGTGGCCGGGACAGCCTGGTGGGTGCCCCAGATCATCCTGACGACTTTTAACAACTCTTTGTCTACTAATTTCTCTGTCATATTAGGTGCAAATGAAAAATTTAAGTCAAAACTTCCAACTTTTGTGTGGAGCTACTTGTGTGCTTTTTCCTGTTTTATCACTTCCATTGTTCCCATCCCGTTTTTAGGATTTTTTCTCATACCTGTTTGATGCCCTTTGTTTTAAACTAGGCTTGTGCTCTCCAAAGATGGACACTATTCACCTCGTTTAATCCAACAGGAGCACTCATAGATACAGGCAATTGGAATACCCACCAGCCCTGTACAGCCTGCTTCTATACAACACCTGCAGACACAGAGCTGAGCTCCCAAAGAACAAGTGGCTCCTGGGGGGAGAAATTCTGTGATAATGGGGAACTGACACCTAAATATGAGCATAAATACAGCGCATGGACCTTGTGTGATTATTAATTGAACCAGGTCTCTCTCTGCACAACAGTATTCTGTGGGGAAGTTATGATCTATGCTCTTAGGAGAGGCCAGGACACTTTAGGAGACATTCTGTGTGATTTATTTGTAGTTTCATAGGAGATTCTGGGACAATATTTCACAAGAAGTGTTTTCATTACAAAATTCTCAAAACCTAAATCCCCAACAGCAATCTTCGGTGCCTGCAGCTCTTGGGCATGCTCCAGGATTTTGTCCTTGTCAAAACCAGAGTAGAGGAGATACCGAGATTGTTTGACTCTTTCAGATATTACAAAACTAGAAAATGTATTTCAAGCTTCTTGTCAGTGACTAGAAGAAACTTTCACGTTGTTTCCTGTAGAGATTGTGGTTGTTTCCTTTGTATTTTTTTTTCTGCAGTATGATTGTTACTCTCAAAGGCAGTGATAACCTAGAGCTACTGGTAGCCCTTCATGATCAGTCCCTGGCCCTCTGCTCTGCTGACTTTAACCATGTAGGGTCACATCCCTAGAGAGCTGTTCTAGTGCGTTATGATGGAAAGCTAAATCACTCAGCATTTTAATTTCTGATCACTCAGTCTACAGCCCACAGCTGGTTGAAGGAGAGAAAATTATATTGCTTCTTTGGTGTTATGCTCTAGTTGTTCCTGGTGGTGGAGATGGATGTTTCCAGGGAATGATGCCTCCCAGTTTAGCCATATAAATATCAGGCAGTCAAACTAAGCTGGCAGTACAGGATCCCCATATGACAAAACAGCTGGGTAGATAACTCTCCAAAATGGCTTTGCTCTTCACAAGAACAATACCCAAAATAGGAGTTAGGAAGTGTCAAGAGAAGATGATGTCTCTCAGTTGGCCATGAAGGGAAAGCTTAGATGAATCGCTTCGACTAATTGCTGACACTCAATGTGAGATGAATCCCACCCCTGGGAAGGAAGAGCTTGGAGATCATTCACTGTGTGTCCTGAGGAGCCCGCTGTGTGTCCACCTGAATCCTATGGAATAGGTCAGGGTAGGGTATGTGCGGAGAAAGGAGAGGAGAGAAGAGGAGGATGGCTTAGACAGACTGAGAAAGATATTTAAGCTCCTCCAGCTATAAGTAGGTGCAATACTTATAAACAACCATGAAGATACCTCTTTCCCACTGAAGTCACTGATTATGCTTTTTCCCCGATGCCACATGCTTCATCCTCAGGGGAGCTGCCCTGTGTCTAGGAGATGTAGCTGTGGTGGTGGCTGATGGGTTATGGGGAGATGCTGGCTGTGTTTGGGAGCTGGCACATCACTAGCAGGGGACCCTGAATATCACTTGACATGTACCAGAGCATGAAGCAGTTCCTGTGAGAAACTTCTAGGATCTTCCTATCTGTTTCCTGTCCTGTTTTAGAAACTGTGAATCAAGGTAAAACACAGTCTGGAGGTGACAAGTATCTAGGTCACCTTGGCAATGTCCACAGCTGGCAGAGTGGCAAAGGGAGGGAAGAAGGGTGATGGCTGATGAATCAGAGCTGAAAGCAGACCTTTAGAGAAACTGGTACAGCCTGAATGCTGTAGATCAGCTCCTACTGACCTAAAAAATTTACCCTGAGGTTCGAACGATGGCTTCTAAGCCTTGTAACTGCAGTTTGGGGATTAAGAGGGATCCTGAGAAGCCCTGATAGGCTGCTTCTCAGGAGGAAGAGCCTGAAATTAGGTGGATATGTGTCTATGGTACCAATTGAGCTTTTAGATCTGGTAACATCTGTCCCAGCAATGATTTGATTTTGTGTAATGTGTCTCATGCTACCATATTGCTAAGCATGTCACTAAATCCTTGAACATCAAAGGAACAAAGTAAATCAAGCAAAACTGCATAAGCCACATTACAATTCAGTTTTTACGAAGATGCTTAGACAACCCTGGAGGATGAAGTCCTCTAGACAGCAGCAAAACTCACATAAGCCCAGAAGCAATGCAGTTTTTCCTGTGCCACCGGGCAAAAGGCTTGCAGGTTAAGTTGGATTAGGAACTGGCCCAGAGTCAAGTGGTCCAGAGAGCATCTTCAGTCTGATCATCATTTCCCAGGAGGATTGAAGTATTACATTTAACCTTTTTGAGCTTCCATTTCCTGGTCCATATATTTTTTTCCTTCATGTTCCATGGAGGAGATGAGGATTAATTAGATAAGGCTGTTTGGTGGAGACCATAAAGCTTTGCAATTGTTGAAGACTCAGGCTATGCTTTGCTAGGCCAGCTCACTTCAGTTCTTCAGAGTTAATATTGCAGTGCAGAATTTGACCACAATATTACTGTTAATATTCACTATTTGCACTCTTGATCATATGAGGGCTGATGCCTTTTGCTCCTTTGTTGGCATTGGTAGGAAAAGGAAGTGATACTTCAGAAGCCTTCACAAGGCTCAGAAATTTAATGAGAAAAAAGCCAAGTGCAAGATCCTGCACCTGGGTCATGGCAATCCCCGCTATCTATACAGGCTGTGGGGGATAAAGAGATTGAAAACAGCCCTGTGGAGAAGGGCTTGGGGGTACTGGTGGATAAAAAGCTGGACACAAGCCAGCAACATGCACTCGCAGCCCAAAAACCCAATTGCATCCTGGGCTGCATCCAGAGCAGCATCGCCAGCATGTTGAGGGAGAAGATTGTACCCCTCTACTCTGCTCTGGGGAGACCCACCCTGCAGTGCTGGGTCCAGCTCTGGAGTCCTTAGCACAGGAGAGACATCAACCTGTTGGAGCAGGGCCAGAGGAAGACACAGAAGTGATTCAAAGGTTGGAACCCCTCTGCTGTGAGGCCAGGCTGAGAGAGTTTGGGTTGTTCAGCCTGTAGAAGAGAAGGCTCTGGGGACACCTTCTTGAGGCTTTTCACTTCTTTAAGGGGGCTTACAACAAAGATGAGGACAGACTTTTTAGCAGGGTGTGTTGTGACAGGACAAGGGGAGATTCAGACTAGATACAAAGAAGATAAATTTTACAATGAAGGTGGTGAGACACCGGCACAATTTGCCCGGAGAGGTGGTCAATGCCCCATCCTTGGAAACATTCCAGGTGAGGTTGGCTGGGGCTCTGAGCAACCTGCTCTAGTTGCAAATGTCCCTGCTCCCTGCAGGGGCATTGGACTAGATAACCATTAAGTCATTTTCAACCCAAAACATTTTGTGAATCTATGACACTATGATTCTAAGTCCAGCAGTTATCTCAGTCCCTGCAGCCATGCTCCAGCACAAGAGCTGTCATTCAACAAGACACACAGCAATAGAAGTCCCTTGGACACGTTTCTCATTTGGGATTGATGAGTGATAAGAGTGGACAGACAGCACAAAGTCTGGGTGAAGGCTACCATAGGCCATAGTGGAGAGAATGCTGAGGTGTCTGGGGTGGAGAAGATGGTGCAACTGAATGATGGCATCAACATCTCACCTCTTCCTCCAGTGATGGTGGAAAAAGCCCGGAGGATTGACCTAGACTAGATGCCCACTACTAGATTAAGTCAATGGAGGTCTAAGGCTCATTTTATTGCCTAGGTGGAAGCACTTAGTGCCATACAGAGGCCATAGGATATGTGGGATATCTGAATGAGGGGTGATAGATCTGATGCAGAACCTGTGAGACTTGTGCACTCCTGGAATAGAAACTGGAGACCAAGTAGGACACCAGAGCATCTCAAATGTTCTGAACATTTATGTGTGGGCAACTAAATAAAGCTGCTAGTCAATACACACCATGAAGATGGGGGAGCAATTCAACCCACACCTGCATGGCTCAGTTGCTTTTTTGACTCCACAAGTGCCCTGACTAGCTCTTCATGTACTTCAGCAGGAACTCATACATGTGGTTGATATAGACACCTGCACATAGACACCTATGTGCAAGAGCTGAAACCAACCTGTGTATTCCTTCTAATTCAGATCCTCCTGCAACAATGCTGAGATACTCCACAGAGTGCCATTCTGGAGACTGACCATATTTCCCACAACAAAAAGAGGCAGGAACCTGCTTCTCAGGACATTTGTTCTTTCCTTCTGACAGGTTCCCATTTTAGACTTTCCAGGTCAGGAGGGTTAGGGTACGCCAAATCCCTCCTGCCCAGAGCCCTTTCTACCGTATTTCTCTATATTTCATCTTTTTCTGCTTGAAGTCCTTTCCATCCCAACTCTAACACAGAAACGTAAGGCCTCTGTGTCAGGACCTTTTGTCCCATACCAACTCTACTCTTCTTTTTGCCATAATGCACTGATAATCCTGTCTGTACCACAATAAATGGGCTAGTTATCAATGTTATTTCATGTGGGTAAAGTCAAACCCAGTTACAACTTTTTGTCACTCACTGACATTTATAGGCCACCATCTCCATACAGAACATTACACAAGAAACAAATGCAATGCATCTCCCAGGGATCTTTTTCTCCAGAGAATCAAGATGCTTTCCATGCGCCTGGTAACAGTACAAAATAGTCTGCTATTAAAATTCAAAAGCAAGTAAAATAGCCCTTCCCTGCAGGCTCTCTTTCTATGAGGCATTTCTGATGCGAATCCAGAGTCTCTGCAGAGGCCTGGCACATGAAATCCAAATTATATAGCTAGCATTCCCTTCTTTAGAAGTGGCTGTGTGAAGCACAAAATCCCTTTACAATTCCTTCTGGTGATAAGAGGTAGCTCCCTATGTTCAGACTGCTCCCCTCAGCATGCCTTGTGCTGAAGGCCTGAAAGTCTTGTAGCCCAGGAGCTACCTCCCTTTCCTGTGGTCTTCCCAGTTCAGGGTAGAATCCATCTCCTACATCCTTCAGAGCATTGGTGAAGGGCCCACAGGCAGAATCACCCTCTTGCTTTCTCCAGCCCCTGGAAACATCCTAGGACCACATCTGCATTTCTATCCCCTTCTCTGGAGCCTTCCCACTGGCATCTGAAAGGGCACATCTACAGCTACACAGTTTGGGCTATTTTGTCATGGGGATAGGTTAGAAATGAGTCATGGTCATTTTCATGAATTACTTGCACAGCAGAGTATTTCCACACAGTGAGCCATTATGAACCCATAGGTGGAGAAGATAATTATGACTGGTGTAAAGCTGTGCCTAATTTCCCACTCCATAATGGGGAGACAATAACTCCCTTTCCTCATGGAAGTGTGTGATGATTTAATCACAAGGGGAGCTTGGTATTTATAGATTTTAAAGACACCACTATGATTATATATTCCCGCCTTCTGCATAACAAAGCACAAAGAGCATCAGCCATTAATGTCTGTGTCGAGTTCATAAATTTTGCTTGAGTTTGTAACATATCTCTTAAAAAGATATTCATGTGACCATTCTGAATGTATATGTGTCAAGTTATGAATCCCATTTTCTACATCGACTTGCATACAACACTGTAATTTCCATTTATAATTTCATTTTGGGACTAACGAATCCATTTTGTGTTGCTATCTGTTGATTTTATACTTACACCCCATTCAGTGCAAGGTTCGAGCAGTGTCAGCCCATCAGTGTCCTGATCATAGATGGAGTCTGCCACATCCCTGAGAGATCATCAGAGAGACACTGTGGACATGACCATGTTTGCCCCTGGCACCATCTGCGCAATATGGCAGAAAATCTTCCTTGGGTTGTGAATGACATCAGGAACTACTACTTTTTGCAACTGCATGAGTCTGTGGGTTTAGCCCATGTAATTGATCGTTTGCTGTGTGTTCATGTACCAAATTACAAAGGACAAAGGTTTTGCTTTGTCTTTTTTACTTGTGTCACCAAGAAAGTGAATATAATCTTTATGTGACAGCTTAATGAATGACCATAATACTGACTGGGATCTCTTTGTAGGAATGTAAATGGATGGGCCAAAATCAAATTTATAGGAAAGGTATGCCCAAGCATGTCCAGTTTACATCCAGTTTAACAGACCATAAGAATACACTTGGTGAAAGAGCCACCTCTTGCATTAAAATAGTTTCCATATAGTGAAGAACCTTGTTATTTTGAGAAATCAGTTTAACTTGCCATGTTTCAAAGAAGGTTAAGTGTTGTTTCTTGGTGATGTGAAAGGCAATACTGTGTTGTCCCCCATCACTGGATTTTGCTCTTGCAAAAGCTATGCCTAGCAAGAACTAATGTACCTAATGTAACTAATGTTATTTTTCTTATTCTGTTAGATGTGACACCACCATCATATATGTGAGGATGTTTTGCTCCCTTACTCTGCATATATGGGAGAAAGGGATGTGCTTTGTCATGGGATTCATGTTGAAAATGAACCTGTGACTAACTGTAAGAGGATGCAGGGCTCTGAAGATGTTTATCCTTTGTCTTATGCAAGGAACCTGATCTGAAGACACAGATGCTGCTTGGCCTCTAAAATTCCAACAAGATCTGACCCAGGGGCACATCATCCTTCAAAGCCTTCAGTTATTTTGTGATGATTGCAGATCTCTAGCATTTTCTAAATGGGATATAACACAAGCAAAAAAAAATTCCCACAGCAAATGTGGTGGGGTTTTTTGTTTGATTTTGTTTGTTTGTTTGTTTTGCTTTCTGATCATTGTGTGTAACCAGAGTGAATCCAGGAACAGATAGGTTCAGTAGGGTGGAAGTAAGGGGGAAGCTGTGGAGGCTGAATGCAGAGTGCTATTCCTGAAGGGAAGACAGATGAAAGGGCCGTGCTTGATCACCTGCCCCAGCAACTCAGAGGTAGGACCAGCTTGAATCCAGACCAAAGGTGCCATGAGGAGACTTCTAAGGTTTTGCATGACTTCATTTTTGCATCTACTTTTTTGTGACCTTCCTGAAGTAATCAACACACACCAACTCAAGGATCCAGGTTTTGAAGAAGCTGCTATATTCCTAGGTAGGTCATTTCCTAGGAAACCCCTAGGAGAATCAGTCCTTTTTTTTTTCGGGTTTGACTGCAGTGTCTAACCACCAGATGTCATTGCTCCTTCCCAGTCACAAAAGCTGACTTGAACATAGTCAAATGGGGGCACTCTGCTAATGCTAATCACAAAATACACACTCATTAGCTGTTCGTGGTCCCCAGATATTTTCCAATGGTAGTCAATTAGAGGACAATATTACCTGCAGGATGTCTCAGGATAACCCCAGCAAGTTCTACATCTGGAAAACAAAGGATGTACTCCTAGAGGACCAGTGCATGGTAATAGGTAGAGTAATAAAACCAATAAGGCCACTGAAGCAAAGACCAAAGAGGGGTTTATGAGACAGCTGGATGTTTTTATGGAGAAAAATTGAATTAAGGGACAAGGTGACAAATCAGAGAGATGGGGCTGAGGACCACAGAAACCAGAGATGCAGAAGAGAGGCAGGGAAATAGCTTTTTCTTGTTCAGTAGTTCCCTACCTCCCTTTTAAAGCCCAGAAGAAAATGCTCCTTGGGGGAAAGAGTTTTACACAACTTCATGGAGGAGCCTGAGGTGGTCTCAGCTTTGGCTTATAGATGTGGGTATGGCTCCTGCTAGAAATGCCTTGCTCTGCTGTCCTGTATCTTGGCTGAGAGTGTGGTACCATTGCCGTGCCTCTGGGCTGTGAGATGATCACTTGGCAATCCAAAGGTCATCTTTTTGCTTTTCCTTCTGCTCATCACCATCCTTAAGCAACCCAGGCTTCTTCCCTCAACTCCAACCCCCTCCCATACTTTTAATGTCTTCTTGAAAACAGACAACATCAATTTGAAAGAGATGTTGAAAATCAAGAGCGATACTTTTAGCTTTTCATAAGGATCTAGAACATTTGACCTATTTTCCTCCCACTTGGTTACTTCTCTCCTTTTAATAAATCAAATAAAACTGTAGGAACACTGCTTTTCATCTTGTCTGGACTGTTATATTTCATCTCCTGAGTGGGTGGAGGTAGGTGTGCATGGAGGGGAACAGCTCAGAAGCCTGAAAACATGAGAGATGACTCTCTTAAACTCTTCTGATTTCACAGAAAGTTGCCAGATAGGACTTTAATTAGGAACTATCAAAGCCAATCAGGAAAAGAAAAAGGTTTGTCAAGTATGTTAGCTACCTCTAACCTTTTTGGAGTTTGAAGGTTTTTTTGTTTTATTTTTTATTTATTTTTTCGTTGTGCACAAATTTATTCATCCTACCAACTTTACAGCTGTGCTCCCTTGCTTACAGCACATCTTTCTGCATGAGAAACCTCTTCTATCATCTTTGCCACTTGCTCAATTGGTAATTTACCTGCTGGGATGGGCAGAAGCACTCAGGCATTGCCAGGGTGGAGATTAGATTTTCACTTGACACTTTTTTTTTTCTAGTGCTAAGAACATTTTACTTGGGTGCTGATATTGCCATTATTTCTGATTCATCTGCAAAGAAAGTTTGGAATTCAACAGTCCTTGGTATTCACTTAGCAATGTAAAACACAAGCATGATAAATAATCATATTATATAGCCTGGTAGGGAAAAAAGGGGAAATCAGCACAACTTTAAAAGGAAAAATCAGAACGTTTTCTTTAGGAGATTTCAGTGAAAAAGTTTCCCCCTGCCCTTTTAATTCCACAATGTGTTTCACATTATCTATGGAATTCTCTACTTTGTTTGTTGGGTTTTTAGAGATTTCAGTCAACAGAGAGTAATTCAAATATTGAAAGTTAGGATCACCTTGAAGTGTTTTGCTTTCATTATCAAGATACTGGTCACAGCAGCTCTGACTGGGAATATTTCTTGTTCAAAAAACACAATTTAAAATAAAGTTGTTAACTTTTGTGTCTAATACAGCCGCCAAAGGAAAATATATGACAACTGAAGGCTGTAAAAACAGAGTAGGATCACTGAACACATCTGGAAATACTTTAATTACTGCACATTCAGCTTTGAACTACTTGGTTCCTATGTAAACATAAGACTAGTAATTAAAGTACAAGATTTAGCTTGTGTGGGTTACCAACTACTGATTTGGAGAAAGGAGGGAGAAAGAGAAGGTGTAATTTTACATGTGTAGATTGTAAGGCCAAAAGGACTGTTAGATGTGAGTGGATGTACAACAGACTGGTGAACTCTACCCCGTTTCTCCTCTTTTGAGCCCAAACCTGGTCTTGACTAAACCATAATTTACTGAAAGACACTTAATCTTGGTAGAAGAACATCAACATTACAACTTGGAGAGCAGAGGGAATACTTATTTAATGAGCTTTAGGAAAGCATAAAGATAATTCAAAGATTTTCAAGTCCTTTTTTGAAACTGTCTAAGCATGTATGACATTTTAATTTGATTTGCAATAAACCAGTTACAAAGAGCCATGGTTTTATTTGTAATTAATTATATATTTAATTTGAGACATCTTAATAAAAAAATGGAGGGCTAAAGGATATATAGTAAAAAATTAGTTGACTGTAAACTATTCTGAGGAATTACTTCAGATAAGTTTGAATTCAATGACTTGCCATGAAACCTTATGCAGTTGGCTCAAGATGATAAATTAACTGTTTTGTAAATGTGAAACTGCTTTAAATTTTTTTTTTTTTTTTTCAGCATTGAGAAAGCTGCATGGAAATATGAGTAGTTTTTTTTTTCTCAATATTAAGGAATGTCTCATGTCCTGGCCACCATTATGGATCAGCAAGACTTTTCTGTCTACTGGTGGCTAGGTGGACTGTGTGAGGGCAGCCACAGATGCGGATCATGCTACTGTAGAGTATTGCCTAGCTCATCTTGAAATGCTGCGCACTTTGGTTCTTCTGGATTTGCTTCTGTGCTCAAACAGTATCTCTCTGCTGTGCTGGTGGAAACTGCATGAGATGCCTTCAACTGGTTTACCAGGATAATCACGATCTAGCTTGGCTGAAGGGATCTCTCTGAGTATTTAAGACTGGGCGAACTCCTCCTCTGTTTCTTCTTTGCTCACTCTAAAAGATGCCCAAGTAGCTCATTATGATCACCTCTCTGATTTTTTGATGGTTAAAATTACATGAGTGATATCATATTCCTTATGACTGTCATTACTTAAATAGATACACCTTATCTGCACCACAGCACAATGAGTCCATCTGTGGCTAAAACCAAGGCAAACTCAGGGTGGCCAAAGCCAAATGGGTGTTCTATGCATAAAAGCAACAAGATTTCTATGAGTCAGGTTGACCTTTGAAAGCCAGGACTAAACAAGCCAAGGAACTTGTAGAGATGTCCGAGTGTTGGACTACATTGCCAGTAGAGATGGGACAATCTGTAAAAAACCTGACTTCTGCAGTTTCCCCTCTGCCTGTCTTTTTTTTTTTTCTTTACATTCTGGAGCCTAATGTAGAAAATCTGAAAATCTGGGAAATGAAGAAAAAAACACATTATGTGAAATATAACCTTCAGAATAAAACCTTGAATTTTCTGACTGTTATGCTATGACTGCTATTGCACTTCTACCTCTTACTAATAAATATTTCCAATTATGTCAGTGTATATCAAAATGGATAATATTAATAGTGATAATTTACACAGATTTTAGACTTTACTTCTGGTACTTCACAGTGTTTTGTTGTGGTGAATTATACTGAATATATATAACAATGCTATTTTTCCCACCTGAATGATGAAGATCTTCTCCATTTGCATGACAATATGAGAGGATGTAACCTTTCCTTTTCTGCAAGCCAACAATATTGATGCTTTTTATTTTCAAGTTTGTAATTTCCCTACCTATTTTATCAGTATTTATAAAGATAAAACATATACAAGCACTTTAGCATGCAGCACTATTGTATGTGTGGGGTTTATTTCTCATTACTGGGAAGTAAAGAATTGAATAACTCTATCATATTTTTTAATGTGATATATAATGATGAAAGATATATTGTTTA
Organism: Megaceryle torquata; assembly: GCA_024611175.1. Lineage (NCBI taxonomy): Eukaryota > Metazoa > Chordata > Aves > Coraciiformes > Cerylidae > Megaceryle > Megaceryle torquata. Next base: position 137,965 of record JANIJG010015308.1, on the reverse strand, counting down.
TTGTAAAAGAAATGAATAAAGATGGGTTTCAATAACATAAGTATCTTGCAGATTAATTTATTTGAAATTTCAAGGGAATGTTTAAAAAATAAATGAATGGCTACATGGAATTTAATTTTTTTGTTCAAATTTCCTGCTGCAATCATGGGCTAAAAAGCTGAGCAGTGATTTGCTACATGAATATGGAAAGCGACAGGAACTAAAGCATAGGTTACAGAAAGAAGAAAAAGGAATCAAATGATCTTTAAGGTCCCTTCCAACCCAAACCACTGTATGATTCTAAGACACAAAGAACAGGAGACATTTGGAGATGTTCATGGGTAGATCTTCCTCTGCAGCTGCTGTGACTTTATCTTTCAGAGCATTATCTCAACACTGCGGGATTTCTCAAAGTGAAACCACAGGACTGCTGAGGAATGCCAGCCTGTTCCTCCAGATTCCATAGGTGGCAGGTTCACCTGAACATCGGTGTTACCAGCAAAAGGTTTTCATATTGTAGTATCTCCTTGCATATCTCACTCACAGGAGAGCTGAGAAGTTTTTGTAGCATCCTTTTCCTGTGTCGTATGTGTGTCTCGAGGAGGTCTTTCCAGCTTGCATGGTACAATATTGTTGCAAAAGTGTGAGGTCATAAAGTGATGCACTCGGAAAAAACAGTTCTAATTGTACATATACAGTGAAAGGTCTTAAGCTGACTGTCACCTCTCAGGGCTGAAATGATAATAATTTCTAGAGAAAGCACCATCTCAAAAAAAAAAAAGCAACTTGAATCTTAGAAAAACAATAGGGATCAAACCAGAAGATACCATTGTTCTGTTGTGCAAAGCCTTTGCACACTGCTGTGTGCAGTTCTGCTTCCTTCATCTTAAAATCAGTGTACTAGAAGTAGAAAAAAACAGAAAGGAGAACAGCGAGATTAATAAAGGATATGGCTTGGTTTCTGTATGGCAGCTGAGAAGGAGACAGAAATATATAGAATCACGAGTGACAAGGAGAAGCTAAACAAGGAATACCTCATTGTGGTTTCCCATGCAAGAATCATTACACTGGAATAATTGGACTATTTTACTATTTAAAATGAAATTAAAAGGAGACAGGTTCCCAACATACAAGGCTTTATGTCTTCCCACAGCAAGGAAGTGAAGTGCCAGAGTACTTGCCACAGCACTACTGGTGTAAAAGTTTTGGAGTTAAAAAGGGTGTGGTCCAGCTAGACCTTTGGTCTTCCCTGATAAAGCATTTCTTACGTCAACACTGGAATTCAGTGAAAAACTCTTATGTATTTGGACTTACTGGTCTGGAATGTTGCTGTGTAAGCGTGTCTGATGCTGGGGCTTCAGAGGAGAAATTTTCCATATTAATTCACAGGTTGTGGCAAAAATCTGACTCAGGATACCTTATAGCCACAGCACCAAAGGGACTGACTGATATCTCTCAGAGGTTGCAGTTCCAGTGTCAGTTGTAGGATTTGAAGAGAGAATAAACCAAGAAAATGGCTATTGATAGTAGATATACTCCTGAGAGTATGTGATGAGGTTGCACTTGAAACTGATAGAGGAAACAGTATAATACATGCATGTTTGATCAAAATGAATGCTCCAGTTTCAAAACCAACATGGAGTAAATTTACGGAAGCTGCAGCAGAAGGTGAGACATCACTGGAAGCCATCAGGGTTGTGGTTGGGCACTGGCCAGGGAATCATGCACCTAGACAATATTTCCAGTTACAACTGAAACATTGTGGCAATTCATGGCAAATTACCTGAAGATAACCACATTGGATTCAGACACACTGTATTCTTTGAAAAGATTCAGAAAAGTACAGAATGACTAAGTGAACATACCTAGAAGAGTCTAAAGGAGCCTAAAATGAACTATTCAGTCCAAAAAATGTGAAGTGGACATAGAGAAAATCTTGAAATGTGTGAAATTCACTGAAAAATGCAGTGCAGACAAGAACTTGTGCTAATAAATCAGGACTTCCTGAAGCCATGGTCCACATGTGCATGACACAACAGTGACTGTTTCTTAGTTCTGGCTTATTCACTCTGCACTAGAATTTCCTCTAGTGGAAAATCAAACACCAAACCCGTCATCACTCATGTTAGTTTGACATTTGCCAAACAGGAACCCTGCAATAATTACAAGCAGTGACAACTTACTGGTTCAGTGGACAAGACTTCAAACAATTTATAGTTGCCCATGTATTTGAGTTCCTCTCTGTACAAAACCATGCAGAAAAACTAGTGGAGGACATCTGCAAAGGTAGCTGTCTGCACTGTGAACCCCAGAATCTGGTGAGAAGGACCCAGGGGTTTAAGACACTGCAGATGGTGTATACTTTGGTACTGCAGAGGCTCAACAGGTTGCAAAGAATTAGGGAGATAGAAACTCCTAAGGAAGATCTGTGTAGGAATCAGAGTGCACTTGCAGGCTATTCTGAGTAAGAGGAATAAGGTTATGAAACCTGCAGAAATGGCCCTGAAAGTAAAGAAAAAAATGAGAGTGTTGCAGAGCTGTAAAGGAATGAGCAGAAGGACAGAGATGGATGGGCCTCTTAGAAGAGCAGCCAGTGCACTCAGTGCTTCTGGAAGCTCCTGAGAGACTTACTGAGTGCTGTTAAAACAGTTAAAGTGGAGCTGGATGTATTTTTTTTTTCTAAGTGCTGTAATACAAATTGCCATGTGAGCTAATTTGCTGCTGAAAAACAGGGAGTTGTGTTATGAGGATATTGACTATTTCCAGAACAAGAAACAAGGTGATACTTGCCAGAGATGCCCAAAAAGCAGCTGGGAGCCTTTGGAGTGAGGCAAATGTTTTAACCATAAGTTAACTTTTCTGCTGCAACTTCACCATCAGGCTGCCTTCCTGATGGAACCCTTAGTCAGTGCCTTGGTTCTTCCTCCACCAAAATCATGGCCCAAAACTTTCCCTTTGAGCATCCTAGGCTGGTGACAGAGCAGGACATATCCTCTGGCTTCCTGTCTTCTGTCTGCAAGTTATGTAACCCAGCTTTAGATATCTAGAGTGGGTGTGTTACTGGTTGTTTTGGCTTACTTTTACAATCAGAGGATGGAAATATACTGCTGTGATGGTGTCCCTTTGCACATCTTGCTGCTGTGGCTTTATGCTGAGCTGCATGGTAACAAGAAAATTTCGAAGGATTTCGAATTGTTTTGGTTGTAGGAGACCTTTAAGATCAGCAAATGCAACCATTAATCCTCTACTGGCAGGTCACCACTATCTACATGGTCAGCACCACATCTACATGTCTTTTAAATTCCTCCAGGGATGGGGACTCCACCACTTACTTCCCTGGGCAGCCTGGGACAGGCCTTGACAACACTCTCAGGGAAGAATTTTTCCATAATATCCAAACTAAACCTCCCTTGGCTCAACTTGAGGCCATTTCCTCTTGTCCTAGCGCTTGTTCCTTGGAAGAACAGACTAGCCCCCACTTGGCTCCAGCCTCCTTTCAGGTAGTTGTAGCGAGTGAGAAGGTCTCCCCTGAGCCTCCTTTTATCCAGGCTGAACAACCCTGTTTTCTTCAGATGCTCCTCACAAGAGTTGTTCTTTAGATGCCTCACTAGCTTTGTTGCTCTTCCCTGGGCATACTCCAGCCCCTCAGTCTCCTTCTTGAAGTTAGGGGCCCAAGACTGAACCCAATATTCGAGGTGTGGCCTCACCAGTGCCCAGTACAGAGGCATAATCACTTCCGTAGTCCTGCTGACCACACTATTCCTGATACAAGCCAGGATGCTGTTTGCCTTGGCCACCTGGGCACACACTGGCTTATCTCCAACCAGCTGTTGACCAACCCCTCCCAGGTCCTTTTCCACTGTGTAGCTTTCCATGCACTCTTCCCCAAGCCTGGACTGTTGTAGGGGGCTGTTGTGACCCAAGTGCAGGACCTGGCAATTGGCCTTGTTGAACTTCATTGCATTGTCCTCAGCCCATCAATCAAACCTAGCCAGATCCCTCTTTAGAGCCTCCCTACCTTCAAGCATTTCTGCTGGAGGCAGATACAACAGGGGGTGAATGAGCACCAGTATGGACAAGATGAGACCCACAAGAAACAAACAATGAATTCTTGACATAGGGTAATATCTTTTTAAGTGGCAGAAGCCCTCTTCAGCTCAGCTGGGTGAGCTCAACCTGTCTGAGATTCACCGTCTCTGTTTCTTCACTTATTTATAGCCACAGGTGGTAAGATGCTCACATGTTATTTGCCTCCTTGTTATTTACCTCTTAGCAATGTGCATGTGCTCTTCAGCTGTTGGGTGGGGCTTTGAGAAACCTGGTCTAATGGAAGGTGTTCCTGACCGTGACATGGGGATTATAACTAGGTGATCTTTAAGATCCCTCCCAACCCAAAACATGCTATGATTCTATGGTTTTATGAACCGCAAAAAAACCCACACACATCACTCAAGGAAGAAGCCCAGTTATCTTCATCTATGCACCTTCCTACCCCAAATTACTTTTGGGCAGTTTAGCACTCCATGCAGTATGCATGCGCATTGATTATCTGGCTTTAGTGCCATCAATATTCAATCTGTCAATGTGCAAATGTTACTCTGGGAAATAAATATCCATAAATCATTTTGCTAAAACTCCCAACCAAAATAAGGGCAGATGATGCTACAAACAGAACTGTACAACTGATTGGAAGTAAGAGCTTCTGAAATAGCTTCTTGATTGAGAATGTATATCTCATTAATCTTTTAAAGAGAACAATGTGAGCTGAGCACAAAAAGATAATGGAGCCCCTAGTAGCATACTTGGTCCTGCCCCTGGGAAAAGGGCTGCAGTGCTTGGGCCTGATTAAACAAATCACTTAGGTGGAGGTGTAATTTTGGTTGGACTAGATGATCTTAAAAGGTCTTTTCCAACTGAAGTGATTCTATGATTCTGTGATTTTCTGGAGGTGCTTAAAATACCGTAGGCTGTGTTCACTGAAAGAGATTACTGCCCCACAGGCAACTGGATGCAAAATGGAGATCCTTCTCCTGTCCTTGGTTGCTTCTCTTTCTGCAGATGTCTGTGTTCTTCACAAACTTATTTTTTTATACTTAGCCTCCATTAACTTCCCAAATCTGTCCCTGACCTAAAACTCCCCAGTATTAGGTGCAGTGAGTGTGAGCTGAGGTTGAGTGATGATGTGAACCTTGTATATATGGCTTGTGTTGTTTATCTCTACAATGAGCAGGGCTGGAGTAGTGGATCTCTACCTTCACTATGTGATGGCTGAGATACCTCTCCAGAAAGAGAGACTCACATTTGGATTCCTGTCTGTCATCATCCATTGTCCTAGGGTTAGCGGTCTTAGTGCCTTTCACTGAGGTTGTCCAATGAGACAGGGGGACTCATATCATCTCGCCTGAGCAAAAGTGTGGATCAGTCTGTAGCCCTGCACCAAGGCACCTCCTGGTGAGAAAGGCAGCCTAGAACCTGGGCTTTGCTTCAGCAAATATTTTTCTTTTGTATAATGTTGTCTTTATAGCAGAGACCACAACAAGGTCACCCCTCTTGAGGTGATTTTGATAACTCCTGGCCTTCTGTGTTTCAGTTGATGCAGTCATTCTTTACCAGGTGAAATCAGAAGTGAGATTAGCTCCAGCTGCAAAACATCCGAAAAACAGGTGTCTAGAACAGTCATCCAGGCACCCAGATTTGGACTGAGGCAGAGCAGAAGCTGGGTTATCCACAGCTTGGATGAATACTACCACTGCTGTGTGACAGCTGTTGGGGGAGATGTGGCATCCCTCTAGACTGTAAATACAAGCAGGGCTTGGCAACTGTCCTGGGAATACTTAATCCCCTGGTGTAGGTAATGCATTAGAGGTGTTCAGTGGTTTTGTGTTCCCCTCTCATCCTATTACATGGCCAGGAGCATTTTTGAAACACTTGGTCACCTCATCAATATCTGGCACTCTCCTTTGGCTGTAACGTCCAGTGGAGACACAGCCAACAGCTCACAGGAGTCTTGGCAAACCCAAAGACTTGTCTTTCATTCCCTTTTGCACCAGTGAGTCATGTTAACTTTGGCTGTTTGGATCACTTTGATGTTCCTCCGTTTCCTCAGGTCCTTGAACTCTATAGCCCAAATGTGGCATATACAGAAAATTATTAACCACCACGGTTGCTTGTCTTTAATGTGAATTCAGACAGAAACACTTTACAAATTACTACAGAGCAAAGACAGATTAGAAGAATACCTGAAGCTTTTGCTCTCCTTTTTTTTTTTAAGTGTGGTTTAGGAAAATCAAATCTAATCTCTTTAAAAACATGATGCCAATAGCAAATTCCTTCTGAACTTTAATGAGTATCTCCCAAATATGACTGGAAAACTCCTGCTATTTTCACTTGAATAGGGAGTTTGGCAGAAGACTTTTGTGAAAATATATGAAATATTCTGATTATAAACAGCAAGGGATAAAATAAGGATCTTCTAAAACAGACTGAAAACTGACTGCTCTGCAGTGCAGCCAAGAGGCTAATGTTTGATGAAGGTTGCCTGCAGTGAAAGTCTGTTGGGCTATCATTTCCTAAATCATAGTGGTTTGCTCAATTTTCTTTTGAGGGAAGAGAAAGGAATGCGTAAAATTAATGTCAGCAGACCCCTAGTCTCTACTAGCAGAATGGGTTGTAAAGTGCATCTTTGCTGTTCTCCATCTTCCCTCTGGAAATGGAGGACATTCTTCTCCCTTTATTGGGTTGCTGGAAAGCCAGTTTATTTTGAAATTCATCATCAGATTTTTTTTTCTCCCTTTCCTTTCATTTTTATCACCCTGTGATGTCACATTGCAAAACTGTAATATTGTTGCTTTGAGTCACTGTGGGGAAAATCTAAGCAATCCATGGGTATTTGTACATATAGACAGGTTTGCTATTCTTCAGGGCTCTGGTTGCTACCACCATAAAGCATTTGACCCAGCACCATTTCTTTCTTAAAATGGCCTCTTACAGTATTTCAGTCCCAAAAGTGGCTCTGAATTTGCTGGTGCCATCTATTACAGTTACATATTGGGTCACGATTCTAATTCATTGTCCCTTTGTGAGCCCTTAAAGAACCCAGGAGTGGCTAGACAGTGTGTTGTGCCCAGCAGATAAATTTAAGTGTGATGGAGGACCTGCATTCAGTCATACTGTGGCACAGGGTGATGAGCTTGAATGGAGAGGAAGAAAGCAGAAACCAGACAGAAACACTGAATCAAATCATGCAGGTGATGACGATTTACATCCATAGAGGTTTTAGATCTGTTGTGTGCCCAGCTCAAACAAGGCAGAGGAGTGTATGGTTTTGCATCAGAGTCATGATGTCATCTGGGGCCCTCGGGGATTTCTCTGCTGATTTTAGTGGAGTTTAGATCATTACAGGATTAAAATTACATCCTCTCTACTTCCAATGGTTCACCTATAGCCTCCTAACATGCTCCTTGGGGAAGATACCTTCCCTCCCCTATTGTTTTCATTCATGCCCTTTCCAGCTTTCTGCCCTACTCTTCTTCCCCAGTCTGGGGATGTCAATACTCAGGGGAAGGGAAGCTCAGGGCACTTCAGCCTGACATAGAGTTGGATGAAAGTCACCAGATGCAGAAAGAACATTTATGGACATTTCTTACTCAAGCCACATCCAGTGAAACAATAAAAAACCACCTCTGAAGATGTCTGATATTTTACCATTTTTTTCACCAGTTGTGTGAAGCCACTCATGCTTTGGGAACTCTCATCAGAAATTCACAGAATCACAGAATGGCAGGGTTTGAAAGTGACCTCTGGAGATCATCTTGTATCACTCTCCTGCTAAAGCAGGTTCACCAAAAGCAGATTGCCCAGGATCACAACCAGGCAGGTTTGGAATCTCTCCAGAGAAGGAGGCTCCACAACCTCTTTGGGCAGCCTGTGCCAGGTTCTGGCACCGTCATGGAAAAGAATTTTTGTCTTATGTTTAAGTGGAATTTCCTGTGTTCCAGGTTGTGCCCATTGCCCCTTGTCCTGTGATTGGACACCACTGTCAAAAGTCTGTCCCCAAACTCTTGTTTCCTGCCCTTTATACATTGGTGAGCATTGATCAGATACCCTCTCAGTCCTCTCTTCTCCAGCTAAACAGACCCATCAGGTTTCTCAGCCTTTCCTTTTAAGAGAGATGCTCCAGCATTCCAGATCTTATGAAAAAAAAGAAAAAACAAAAGAAAAAAAAAAAGGCCTGTGACTTTTGGAGGATATTTTCCAACCTCTGTATCTTCTGGGTGTGCAGGCATTGCAGGAAAGGATCTAATGAGGACCTACAGACTCCATCTGACATTGTGTTCAACCTTCTACAAGACCTCGTGATGCACATCCCATCCTCATCTTCGTTTCCCAAGCCAGTTAGACAATAATGGCCAGCACAACAGGATTTGAAAAGTCACTGTAATAACAGCAACAACATAATTGCCTTTGTTTACCATAAATTTCCTTTAGGTAGTTGTATTAAGGCACATGGGCTTAGGTGGTGATAAATTAACATATATTGCCATCTTGTTAATGGCTCCTACTATAACCTTCCTTGTGATGAGACAGATTGGGGTGAATACTATCAGCAGAAGTTGCATTTTTTGGCAGTTTGTTTTATTATTATTATTGTGTGTAGATTTTGTTGGGTTTTTTTTTTTTGTTTGCTTTTTTCTTTTGTCTAATTGTAATTAACTAACATCTGAGAAAGTCATCCTTGCTGTGGCACCTGCAATTGCTAGAGTCCAAGCTGCAGCTGTAATTTAGAGGGCTGGAATAATCACATAATTACTCTGCAGTGATTATGGGAGACTTGCATGGTCAGTGGATAAGAGAGATTAAATGGCAGTGGGAAAAAAGATGCAGACATATGTTGCTAGTTAAGTTAACCACTTTATATTAATCCTGGCCCACCCAGGGAAGTGCCACATTTCTGCCAGAGGACTGGATGCACAGAGTCCTTGCCCAGACTGCCAGGAGCGTAAAGCCCTGCTGCCCTAGTTCCAGGGAGTGGAAAGATTAGTTTTAAAAGAGGAAAATAGGAAGTAGGAAGATTAAACCCTGGAGGTAATCTGCTTTTCTTTGCTTTGGCATTGTCAAGGCAGACTTAAATGTATCTTCATTGGGATGGCAACCCAAACCTCATGGGCTGCAGCAGGAATTGAGTCTGCAACCTGTCTGAAGCAAGGTCTGGTGAAGTGTTTGGCCCAATGGGCCTTCAAGGCATCCCTAGGAGACAAGTAGTCTGATGATCAAATCATGTTGCCCTTCTGTGTTGTAACAAGATATTTAAAATTAGTTCTGAATGCTGCAGCCCTCCTTTTCATATAAGAAACTGTTAGGTGCATGTTTGTTCCCACCCAGCTGGGCAAATGGGACCATCAAAGCAAGGAGCTGTGTGGGCTCACTGTTCCCCTTTCCTTGTCCCAGGGCTCACCCACATGTCTGATCTGCACAGAAACTTATGTCTGAGTTGAAGCGTTGTGTGTCAAGTTTAGGTTCAAGGTGGCCTTGGGCTTCAAAAAGGCATTTATGGGCACAACCTTGGAGCTGTATTCTCCAGGCATCCTTGGGTCATGCAGGATGACATAGAGTAAGAGAAAATATTTCAGTTGAAAGGGACCTACGATGATCATCTAGTCCAAATGCCTGACCACTTCAGGGCTAGCAAAAGTTAAAGCATGTTATTAAGGGCATTGTTTATATGATTTTTAAACGCTGGTGGGCTTGGGGCATCTCTGTAGGAAGCCTGAAGTCATGAAGCATCCCCTCCCTATTCCCAGTCCTGTCCTGGCTCCTCTGCTCATGAAATGATTTTTTAGGAAGGTAAATCCACCCATAGAAGTGTCCATCCAGACCTGCCATCAAGGATGACCTGGGAAAGCTGATGAAAGTGACCACTGTGCATGAGGACAGGGCTTGGCTGAGAGCCACTGGAGAGGTGACTTCTGGACATGTTGACAAAGACTGCATTTCCCAGAGGGCTGGTTTACTCACTTTCCCTTAAAGTTTAGGGAAAAAAAACTTCCAATGAGACACAAAACCTGATTTAAAATGTTGTTGGATGGAATCCCTTGGTGGGAAAGGGGGACTGTCTGAAATCTGGTTCCCAAACACTGCTGTGTTATCAGTTGTACAGGTACAGTGTACATGAGGTTAATGAAGACAGGATAGGAGGGGATTAGTAGCACATTGCAAACAAGTTTGTGCTAAGTGGCTTAGAGTTCATCCTGTCCTGCTTCTAAATACTGATTTTTGCTGCTTTCACCTTCCAAAACACATAAACTGTTGATTTTGATTAGTAAACTAATTTATACAGATAAGCCTTAGCCATCTGCTAACAGTAAGACGTGACCCACCACCTCATCCTTTGACATTCAGAACTAAACTTGTGGGGTTTTGGGGCAGGGTGTCCATGCTGATGTGCATCTGCATGGTGAAACACAGCCCCATTCCTGAGTACCCCACCCGTAGTACAAAAGTATGTAGCACAGTTCCCCTCTCTGAAAATCTGTCTCAAGTCCTATAACTCATTCTTGTAAGCCTTGATAACTGATGTAGCACTACGGTGCAGAAAAAGATAGAGAGAACTGAGGAGCCCCTTAGTTCCCATCGCCTCGTTTTTCTTTCTGCAGATCATCTGCAACTGTTTAGGTCTGGAGTAACTAATAATAGAAGAATAACTATATATAACTTTTCTAGAAGAACAGAAGAAGTAACTAATAACATAAGTCAATTAATGCTGCTCTGGCACAGTTTGTATGAGGGGAAACAGCATTCCTTTAGGCTGAATCTGGTTCTTGGCTTTGGCTTTGAGTGAGTTTCTTACCACTGTTTTCAATGAGAAAGGACAGTTGCATCACATCTAATATTCATTTGGAAGCCTGAAAATATTCTTAAACTCCCTATTACCCTTCTGCATGCCCTGGGCCCTGCTTGATTTTATTATCCATATTATCCACCAAAACTCTCAGCCACACAGTGAATTCAGAAGCAATTTAAGAGCTCATTACCCCTAATTTGTTTTTAATTCATCTCTCTGAAATCCAGAGAGCTGCTAGCAGTTTGGGAGTGATTACGGGGGTTTGCTCCTGGTAAGTAAAACTCTTTGGAAGCAGGCAGAAACTTATTTGCAGGATGTGGAGAGCATGTCATGCTACTCCTTCCAGGTTGACTCCTTGTAGCATCCCCATTCAGGTTGTGCCTCTGTAAGAGAGTCTGACAGCAGCCAACAGCCTACAGATGAGCAACTCAGGCATTTCCCCACTTTAGTAGAACTTTTGGGGCCTAGCTTTCCTATCCTTTTCAACAAGGCATCTGATTGGTTTTGACCTCCTTACACAGACTTTCATCACCTTGTCCTCTATCTGTAGCACACAGTAGGATGAAAATCTTTGCTCTAAATAAAGTCATTTGACTCATTATAGACAATGTGTGGGAAGGTGATGCAAATGTGACATACAGGAGAGGAGCTTAATTGACCAAGTGATCCTCTTCTGGTCTTGACCTTGGGTATGCTCCACTCCCAAGGTCAAATGAAGATCTTCACCCCTTCAGTATCTCTCCACATACAATGCGGGGGGACTCCTGCACTAATTCAATGCCTTTATGCTCCTAAAACAGATCAACATTCAGGTTGCTCCCTGCCAAGAGAAATGCCACCATCTCAGAAACTTGACTGTTGCACAGGACCATGACAAGAGGCTCCAGACTGGTCTTGTCCCTGTGAGCAATGGCTGCAGCCAACCTCCTCCTTCAGCACATAGGTGGAGTCAGGGTGTCCAGAGGACAGAATGAGTTATGTGGTCATAGCAGGTAACGGGACATGGCCTGTCATGTCTTCTCTCCCACAGACCATTGCTCACCTGGAAAAACCTGCCGTACCTTTGATATCCCCCATCAGGAGGTGCTGGTGGAAGGGACAAAGCAGATGTCACAGAAAACAAGCTGGTGGACCCCTAACAGGGGGGAAACATCATCGCAGGGGAAGAGCAGCATCTGCAATAAATGGAGAGATGTGTAGTTTGCCTGATGAAATACAGCATACCCTGGTTCCCTGTGTCAGTTCTTCAAGCACTAATGGGCATGTCCACCCTCTCCTCTCCCCACCTGTCTGTTTAAACTCCATACATGCTTCTTAGAAAACCTCTCTACTCTCTGCAACAGCTGGAGAGGGAGGCATCAGTTCACCTTCCCTATGAGGTGATTATTTCTGTGGTTAATATATAAAATCCAACCCAATACCTGTCAGATGCCCCAGCATCAGGGCTGCCCACCCCAGGAGGTGGCAGCCTCGCACAGCGCAGGGCTCTCAGGTGCTCAGCTGATCTCACACAGCTATTCAGAAACAGTGTAAAATATTTATCTGCAGATATATTTGGATCTGATCCCCGCCCCCCCCCCATTCTTCTTTGTATCTGAACGATCTCTTTCTAGCCTTGCCGGCACAGCGGTTTTCCAGAAAAATGAGACCTTGCAATCTCGTCTACTTTGTGACTTAAAGCCTGAAGGGTTCTGGCATTTTTTTGTTGTTTCACAGTGGGGGGAAAAAAAAAAAAAAAAAAAAAAAATTGCTTCTAAATGCTTCAAAGCTAATTTGAGGTTCCTGGTAAACACAAATCATTAAAATCCAGCATGTTTTACAACAGAAAAGGTGAAGTGAATTTGCAGACTGCGTATTTTCCCTTCCCCATGCTCATATTAAGTCCTGCTCATAATATTGAACGAGTCTTTTGGAAAAAGATGTGCTGAGCCTTGCCCCTGTTGATCAAAAGGGATTAAAAAAGCCGCCTGGGACTGCTCACACCGAGGTAATGAAACAGGAATCCAAAGGCTCTGGAGAGCAATTTGGGAAGTTTCCTTTCTTAATGCTAAGGCCGGGGCAGGCTTTTCCCCAAATTTAGTATTCTGTCTGGGAGAATATAAAATAATGAGACTCCAGCTGCTTCCCAGGGGAGACTCTTGAATTGCCTTAGAGATATCACTGTCAGCCTGAGGTTTTTTCCTGTCTAAAGCTGACCTGAAAAAAGGGGCAAAGAAGAAAGCAGAGGGAACATGTGCCTGTTTTGATGCTTTCTGCTGGGCAAAAATAACTTTTAACATTTATTCCAGGGGCGGGGGATGGGGGAGTTGTTTATTGATTCATTTTCTGTAAGAAACACCAGGATTATGGAGTTCACTATTGAAAACACTTCTCTTTGGAAAATGAGAGAAGAGAAACAGGGGATTGCTCACAGCCTGCTCTGAAGACCTCTGCAATTGATAGGGAAGGGATTCTATGAGGCTGGAAAAACACACAGTGTTTCCCAGTTGTGCATTGACGGGAACAAAAGCTGGCACCATAGAAAAAGAGAGAGCAGCTGCTGGAGCAGTTAGGGGAGGAGAAGCTGGCTGTGAGATGCTGGGTTTTACAACAGGATGGCTTAAGGGCATGAGAAATGCAAATGCCAAGGAGGTGCTAGGAAAAGTCCCACCAATGTATTCCTTGCAAGTCAGGAGGAGGAAAACCAAAATGTCCCATACAGAGGGCTGCAAAAAGCTGTTAAGAAGGAAAGCAGGTGCTGGCAGGCTCTGCCTGGGCTTTTCCAGGATAAGTTATTGCTGCTAGCTGAGGAGAGGCAAGAACGGAGCACAAAGACGGGAAGTCAATTAGGAGAGATACAATGCTATATTATCTTCCTTTCCTTCTAAAACTGCCCTGATGCTGAACATGGACCTGATCTGTTTCTGACGTTGCACCTTGAGCTTGTATGGCTGGCTGCAATCATTGACGGTCCCCCAGGAAAGTCCTTATTTCACACATTTATGGCACATCGGGGGCTGCTTTGCAGAGCAGAGCTCTGCCTGGTTGCAGCTGCATTTGCAGACAAGGTGAGAAAGGCAGATGTGCCTCCATGGTGGCCTTTTACTGGGGTCCTGAGTGCAAATTAACCCTGCCACACAGACACCAGCCCCCAGCCACAAGAAGAAATATGAGAGGCTTAGCAACCATGTCTGTTGACAAGTTAAGTGAAATGGTGAGCTAGGCAAATCATATAATCATAGAATGGTTTGGGTTGGAACAAACCTTTAAAGGTCACCTAGTCCAACCCCCCTGCAGTGAGCAGGGACATCTGCAACTAGATCAAATTTCTCAGGTCCCCATCCAACCTGACCTGGAATGTTTCAAGGGATGGGGCTTCTACTACCTCTCTGGGCAACCCATGTCAGTGTTTCACCATCCTCAGCATAAAAAATTTCTTCCTTAAAATGATGGCCTGACTTGTTGCATGAATTGCTGCTGGTCATTTGAGTAATGATGCCCAGAGCTTGATCATTTTTCACCTTGGATGGTCATGAAAACTCAGGCACTTACAGATGTGGGAAATGCCACTCACTCGCCTCCTTTTGGGAAGCTAGTCTCTGAGATTTGGGGTGAAAGTGCACTGTGGGTACTGGTCAGCTGTGGGACACCAAAAATAGTGGCTCCAAAGTGGGGCAGGAGGTTGGATCAGAGCAGCCCCAGGGATGAGGCAACAGAGAATGGGAAGAATTAAGAATGGAGTTTGCAAACAGTGCTGTGGACTCAGTGAAGTAAAACCTAAGGATAAATCCCCATGGAGAGCTGCTTCCCAGTCTCTACATCCCTCTGGATACAGGTGAACCTGGTCCACTTTCATCTTATCAGGATGCTTTTAGGAGGAAAACCAGCTATGTGGCTTGTGAAGCATATGCCGGCTTTCCACTGGGTATCCATCTTTGTTATGGCTGGCACAGAGCTGGCACATCTCTTTCATCACCCTGGATCATTTCTGAGCTGCTTTTTTGTTTGCTGGAGCAGAAAGCAGGTCTCATGTGAAGTGCAGGGCAGCTGGGGCCACCGCCTGAAAATAAAAGGCCCTGGGGATAAAGGAGAGCTCTCACAGCTCTGTTTCACACAAAGGGGAATAAACATATGGAATAGGTTAACAAGTGAGGTGGCTGAAGCTGTGCTATAAATAAGACTATAAATAAGTTCAAGAGGCATGTTGACTGACTGGGAAAAAAAAAAAAAAAAGGCTGAAAAGGCTGGAGGGGAGGAAGGGATTGAGGATATTAGAATGGGGGTGAAGGGACCCAAAAGGCAAGCTTATGAAAAGGGAAAATAAGATAGAGAAGCAGTGTGGTCTTTTCTTGTTACACTGTGCCTTGAGTCAGAGGAGAGAGCCATTCCTGACTGATGGGTCTGAACCAGCAGTGATTGGTCCATTCAGTACAAGGCAGGTTTTGCCCCTTACACTGGAGGGTGTCAAAGATAGTCAGAAGGGTGGTGTAATAAATTTGTTAACATGCCTCTGGTTTTGGAGCTGCTCTAAGGGTTGGATCTGTGAGTTTGGAGGCTTGTATCATCAGAAATACATGTGGAGGGTGGGAATGTCTCCTGCATAGCATCCTGCTGAGAGAAGAGAGGGTGAAGGTACATGGGAAAGGACCTTGGCTCTGGGGACCACCTTGGCAAGGAAGTGGCAAAAATCAGAGAGGCCTTCATAAAACCCTCCTGTGCAAAGAAGTCATGTTGTGATGAAGCAAGGTCTTGTGTTAGGAGATGAGCTGTACTGTAGTGGTGTATGGGGGCTGGTGGAGGCATGGAGGTGCAACACTGGCATGAGAAAGATCACAGCTAACTCCTGCTTCAGCCCCCTGGGCATTTATTTCTCTCTCTGTTTACAGGCATATGTGGTGAACAGGCTTTGGGAGAAGGGAGAGGTGGACTCAAGTAAATCACTTGGGTATAGCAGATGTTTTTTGATTGCCTTGGCCAACGAGCTCTCAATAAACTAAAGTGCAACCAAAGTCGACTAAAGCCAACAGTCTCCAAAATTTTAAGTAATTTTTTTTTTTCTTATTTTGTTGCTGTATAACAGACCTCTTTAATAACTCTGCAGTGGAAAATCCCAGTGCTTAGATTGAACAGGAGACAAGCCCTGAGCTTTGCAAAGGAGGATGTTTCTAAAATCCTCACATGGACAAGCATCCCTTGGCCAAATGGAGAAAACATCCTATGCTGTGATACTTGCAGATCCAGCCAAACTAATTTTATCTGCTATAGCAGCCACTATTTTGGCTGCCATGGTGGGAAATGAGCTGAGAATCTCTAGAGTGAGAAGCCAAGGTTTGTTAAACTGGGATTTTAAGTCACGTTAGTGATGGGTCACATTTACAGAAAACGCAGCTGATAGGTTTTAGGGGATTTCTGATGCCTGTCCTGACAACACTCTTGATACTGGCTCTGACTGCCTGGAGCCTGGCGTGATTCACAGCAGAAAGGAGACATTAGATCCCCTTCATTCCTTGCTTTGAAAATGAAGTTTTCTTGCTACCCAGATGAGCACTATAGAGATCTGTCTATCTTTCAGAGGTGACAGCATCTTTTCTTCTGCTGAGCTGGGATTTCTCTCTCCACCTTGGCCATAGCAGGCCTTTCTGAGATTTTAGGCAAAAGAAAGCCTGTTTTGGAGATGCTGTTGCAAATTGCTACAATCTGAGCAGCCTGACCTATAGGGCAACGAGTCTCTGGTGAAACTTGCTGTTGAAAATTGAGGCACTGAAGGAACATTTATGGCAATGACTCTGGTGCCTGTGAATGCTGAGACGCCTGGGCAAGTAGGCGTAATTTCTGTGAGTCACTGTATTTTATGATTTCCAAAATTCCAGCTCACCTGAAATACAGGCACATAAGTCCCTTTTGCAGATTTGGGCCCTGGTGCAAATATTTCAGTTCAAAGTTTTCCCTATACATGTCCAGAAAATAACCTAATGTGATGTGAGACTGTAGATATCATAGCCCAGTGAAAGCATCATCAGATGGTTCCTCTGAGTTAATTCATCCATTCATTATTAATGTGTGCCTGGAATTTCAATTTACTCTCATTAAAATGTGATTGATGGTAAAGATGCAGCAGATTACAGTCACAGCGCACCGGCTCTTTCCTTGCACTCAGCAGAACAAGCCAAGTGCCGCTTCATGGGCAAAATCAGGCCTTTTGCTTTGCTTTCTGTGCAAAAGTAGGACTTTGCTGATCTCTCTATAGTAACTGATTTTCCTTTGCCTCTTTCAAAATAAAAACTGCTGGTACTTCACTGTCATGCTACAAATTGACAAATATGGAGAGAAATGCAGAGAAAGCATATGAAATGTCACTACTGGGCTTGCAATTTTAATGCAGGCACAGTAAAGAGATGATGAAAGAGGTGATGCTGGTGCCCTAATCCACAAAGCTGTCAATGAGGACCTCTCCGCTGTTAAATAGAGCAGTCTTGCCATGCTACGCAGTCACTACCACCCTCCTCCTCCTCAAAATGTGGGCGGTGATTTCCCTTGTAGACTGGCCAGGCTCCAAGATATGCTCTGAGCCAAACCCTGGCCTGTAGTTATACAGGAGTTAAGGCCTCATTAGTTTCTTATTCCCATATCAGCAGGCTGTTAGCAGGCTTTGAATTGGCCAACCAGTTTCTGGAGGCAAGCCAGCCAGCAGCAGCACGGGGCTCTGTCCCCCACAGCAGATGCTGGTGCCGTTGCAGACACACATTTCACATACATCCTATTTCACATACTATTCCCATCTCTTCTCCTCCCAGGGGATCCTGCTTGAGTTAAGTTGAATAGTGGAGGGTCCTGGGAGCTCCATGCCAGACTCCACCACTGATCCAGGCTCCCAGGGAGATGTTTCTCCAGCATCTACTTTTCCCTTCATCTGTCCTCTGCATTCCAAATTCCCAAGTGTCCTGGTGCAGAATAGGCTTCTTGGTTGCTTGGCTCCCCAGAGAGCTGTCTGTAGTCCTGCATGTTGTGAAGGATGGTGCTCTCCTCTGTGAAGCAAACATCTGAAGAGTTGTCTACCCTTTCATCTCTTGAGCCAAATTTTCAATGCTAAGTTGGAGTCAGCAGGCTCTAACCTGGTCTTCAGATCTTCTGGGTAGCTCCAGCCTCAGCCTGCAAAGAACTGCTCTTTTCTTCTGGCACTAAACACGAAATCCACTGGCGAGAGTTTTTCTTCCCTTACATGTGGGTGAGGAAAGCACTGTTGCAAATCATGCTTAAAATTCAAACTGTCAGGAAAGCTCTGAAATGCCTTTGAAAGGCTGAGCAAAACATTTATATAAGGCTGTGTGCGGCCTGTCCCTGAAGAAAGGAGAACTGCTGGTGTCCCAACATGTTTGGGCTTTTTTACCTGTTACTTCCTCATCTGGCTCTCATGCCTCTATTTTTTTTTTATTTTTCTGTTTGGTTTTGGTTTTGTTTTTTGTCTCTCCTTAGATCATCTTGGCAATATGGTCCATATATTTATTGTCCTTCCAGTGAGAGAGGCACCAGTGTTCACATCACACACATCTACCTTGCAATGTTTTTCATGCATGCAGAGGTTTGCTTGGAGAAATTTCATAATTTCCAAAGGTGGCAATTAGATCACTGCTTCCCAACTGCCTCTTGCAGGGAAAATAAACTCCCATTTCCTTTACTTTCCCTCATACTGATACCCAGGAGTTTCTGAATGCTTTGTGTCATTCTCTGAAGCTCTGTCCCTCCAGGGTAGTTGCAGAATATCTGAGACAGGGTCACAGATCACATATACAGTTCCCTCAGTGAGATGTAGCTGTTCTGTTGCAAAGCAAAACCTCTTGTTGGCCCTGATTTACACACAGTTCCCCTTGCAGCTCAACACCATCTCAGCTGCTTTCTTTCCTGCGGCATTGCAGATAGGGAAGATTTTATGCCCTGAGAAATGAACGGCTTTAGATCTCACATGAAGAATATGGGTGTCTGCACCCTTTACTTCCCTCTTTCCCTCTTGTCTTTCTACTTGTTAAGCAGGAGATATCATTGCTAAGCGCTATCTGGTCCTTTGCATACATCTCATATGGTCAGGTGGTGGTGGGTTTGTTAAGGATGTGAAATTAGATTCAGAAATGGAGGGGCATTTTCCAGTATGACTTCAGTGTTGTTGAGGACCATTTACTGAATTGCACTAAGTCCCTCATTCAGGCAAAATTCCAGCTCAGGATAGTAAGCTTATACAGACCTAAATTTTACTGCATCTTACTTATTTTTAAGGGATGAACTCTACAATGGTGTGAGCTTACAAAGGTGTTTCTCGGTGCCTTGAGGCATTTAGTACCATGTCCTGAAAATCTACAAAAGCTCAGCAAAACTTACCTCCAGGAAAATAAAATACAAAGACTGTAGGAGCCAAGTAGTTAAACAGCAGAAGAGAATCCAAAGAGCCTGTTTATGAAGAAGTTTTGCAAATCTTGGTTAGAAAAGACCAGTAGTATTTTGAGATAGGTGAAACAGAGACGTAATAGGAAGAAAATATCCCACATATTGTGGAGGACTGATTCCTAGCCAGAAATTTTGAGCAGAGGGGATCAAGAACAGCATTTCATTCAGAGTTGGAAGAAATTGCTTCTGAAAGCAAAGATATCAACAGTCTGTCTGAGTAGCAGAATGCTGTTCATTCGGGCTAATAGCTTCAAACAACAAGAATTCAACAGAAATTCCACCAGCAAGTGGCACTTCTTGCAGAACCGTGCTGTCAGGCAGGAAGCTCAATATAGACCTGAGATGCTTGGGATCTGAAACTTGAGTAAAACAGGAGACATAATGGCCTTCCTGTCAGATTCTCTGAATTACAAAATTCAAATTTTCTCACTACTGGCTGTGACTTCAGGTATTGCAAAATATCATTATCTGTTTCTTTAGGCTTTTAATGTGAGTTATTACAGTCTGAGATGGAAGCATTATCCCAACCCATTCATTCTGAAGACCTGACACTTCATTTTTCTTTAACACAGGAAAAGAATACAAAGTTGGAAATGTGATGGGCCCTATGGCTAGGGGACAATTTCTGTCCTGGTTCAGAAAGCATTTGGTGTTTGCACTGTGATCTCTAATTTTTCACAGGTGGATAGTAAAAGTACAGTTTTCTGCTTCCTTGTTGAATGTAGAAGCTCTGAGAACAGGATAAACTGCTTTCAACTTCTTGATAAGATGTCTTCTTTTATGTATAATAATGATTTTTCACCTCATACAGGTGGAGGCCACATGACCAAAAATATGTGATGGATTTACTTCTCCTCCAGTGATGACAGTCTTTGAACCAACCTTGTGTTGGGTGTAGCACAACACTGAAAAACAAGCAGTGGCATTGACTAGTTTGCTGTTTTCTGGTTGAGGCCCTAAGAAGGTCTCCACCTTTTCTCTCATGTCCATACTGTCCAACAGTAATGTATCTGTACCACTTCCATGGTAAGGAAGGCTTTACTAAGGTAGAGCTAAACTCTTTGGGCAATGAAATAGTAAGGAATCCCAGTTTGCACTTATTGTACATAGTACCTCTCTTGAGTATTTTTTTTAAGCCATCATGCAAAAGGAAACTTGTCTAACTTGAAGAAAGTGTCTAGAGAAAGGCCAGTTTTTGTGTTTCAGGTGGATTCTGCAGTTGATTAAAAAAGCCATAAAATACAATCATAGAATCATAGAATGTTTTGGTTTGGAAGGGACCTTTAAAAGGTCATCTAGTCCAAACCCCTTGCAATGAGCAGGGACATTTGCAACTAGATCAGGTTGCTCAGAGGCACATTCAACCTCACATGGAATATTTCCAGGGATGGGACATCTACCACCTCTCTGGGCAACCTGGCCAACATTTCACCATTCTCACTGGAAAAATTTTCTTCTTTATATCTAATCTGAACATGCCCTCATTTTGTTTAAAACCATCACCAATTGTCCTGCTGCATCAGACCCTGATGAAAAGACTGCCCCCATCTTTCTGTTAGGCTCCCTTTAAGTACTGAGAGGTTGCAATGAGGTCCCCCCAGACCTTTGCTGACCTCAAAAAAAATGGAGTTCTTCTGCATTGCAATGACTCTGCAAGGCAAGCAGCAGAGGAAGCAGGGAGATGTGGTTTACACTGCTCGTGAAGGAACCACAGCGTAACCAGAAGATCCAGTTTAAGCTCCCAGATTACCCATTTATTAGAACTGATTTCCTGAAGCATGACCTCTTCTGTGAATTACACAAACAGGTATCTCCTAAACTTGCACCTTCACTTCCCAAAGCAGTCTAAGAAGGTCACATTTTCCAAAGGTATTGATGGAAACTCTGGATGCTCAGCCCTATACCTGATCTTATGCTAAAGGAATATTTTATGCTTATGGACATTTTGTATTCATGGAGTGTGAACTTTCTGTGATATAACTCTAAATGAATATGATTTTGTGGTGTTCTCTGAAAAGTTACATTTCTCCTACACTTTGGAGAGAAAAAACTCCAGGTTAAAGTTGCTACAAGAAGCTTCAGCCATGAAACTCATGTGCATATGCATTTGTACAGATTATGACCGTGCTTTATCTCCTGGATTGAAGCCTTCTTCATTGGCATGAGACATGACTGCAAAGGAGACATGAAGAAGCATGTGTGAATGCACGCTCACAGACAACTTTTTTTGTTGCTGTTTCACCATAGTTCATTCTGCCTTCACACACAAGGTGTGTAGAAAAAATTAGTTGGCAAAGGAAGGAAAATCTAACCCAGCATAGACACTTAAATTCTTCCTTGGAGCATGCCAGTTCCAGGCAAGCTTGCAAGGCTGCCCTTTAATTTTGGACTTCAGCATGCAAAGAGACATCTCAATCCCAGCAACTAAAGAAGCTCTCCTTAGGTCTAGGAGTTAGTGGCAAGGGAATAAACACATTAGATTTCTGTTTCCATTCACCTGGAGATGTGGATGAAAATCTGAAACACTTGCTGACTGTCAGATCTGAATTAACTTGCTCTGGGTGGAAAAAAAAGTGGGGAAGAAGAAATCTACTTCTGCATTTGCCCATATTTTACCTTTGGCAGTCATCAATTTGGTAAAATCATCAGCTGTCTGGGAGTCTGCCTGTTGCTTAGCAGCAGAACAGCTCTCCTGATGTTCTGGAGGACTCTATCTAGGGACATCTCAAAGGGAAGGATTGGGCCATTATCACTTTCAAACAGTGGATTTCTTTTTTTCTTTATCCATGAATTATAGCAGCAAGTAATTTACAAAGAAAATACCTTGGTCCTCAGTAATCAGTTTAAGGATGTATAGAAAGAGTCTTGATGTCTTAGCATACTGTGTTATTCACAAAATTTATCTGGGTCTTCTTGCTGCCAATGCTATCATGGGCAAATGTTTGCACATTGAGTAAGACATATGTATTGTTGTGGTATGTTGATAGCCTCGTGGATCAATAGCTGTCAGAGGATTATAATAATCTGTGCCTTGCATTATTTCTTGGGAGGGGGTGTGTGTGTACTCAGAAATTCAGATAACACAATAAATAAGAAGACATGTGGATATTTGTTTTGTTCTGCATCAACATCCAGCTAACCCAGAGGTACCTCTTTATGATTTTCTCTGTAGCACTGGGTGACCAGCTATGAGAATGGCACAGAATAAACAGTACAGAAGTATGTGTTGGCTCTTAGCTCAGTGCTCCAAAGTTGCTTACACTCTCATCTGGTTCCTGAGCGCCCCAGAACAGGCATGTGCACTCAACTAATCATAAATCCCTTTCTGCCTCTTCACAGTCCTGATCAGCCAAGCCCCATTATGGAAGGTATACAAACTTTCACCCAGCACAGCTGGATCCAGTGGTGCAGCAGCTGAAGTAGCTGATGTTTGAGCAGATGATATATGGGTGAATAGTTCAGAGAAGGCACATAACAGCATGGGACTGGACAGGAACAGAAATTCAGTGTCTGCACAAGTGGCCAAGTTGTTATGAACAACACTAAAATCACATCCTGCATGTTCTACTCTTCTCTACCACCTCCTCTTGGAAAAATTCATCCAACTTTATCCAGTTGTCCACTCCAGTGCAGCTGCTTCACCTTCTGCATGCAAATTACTATTGACTGATCTGAACAAAGAAATACTCTTCCATAAGGTCCTGTGGCTGCATGTGCAGAGTGCCACCTCAGCTCTGAGCATACCATCTCTGCCTTCTGTTGGTGCTGAGCACCAAATTGGCCCACAGTGTCTTCTTGCAGCTCAGCTTCCTCCTGCTGCAGTTCAGCGTCAAAAGAATTAGAAAATCCAGTGACTTCCTGGCAGACTTTCAACCCTGTCACACAGCTTAGTTGCAGAGGTTGTCAACCACATTTACTTCAGGGACCAAAAGTTGCACAGAGTCCTGGCCCAGTCCCAGCCCCTCCTCTGCATTGGAACCCCACTGCAAGCAGCCAAAATATGCCTCTCAGATTCCCTGCTGTCTGCTGTGCCTGTTTCCTATATACTCTCTGAATCTGATGTTCTTTACTTAGAGCACACCTTCAAGGGCTTCCTTCCTGCAATCCCACCACTAGCCAAGAGCCAGTGCCAGCCCCATGATCCAACTCACATCAATCTCAAAGTACATCCTGTTGCCTTTCCTTGGAAGGAGAGCCCACAGCCTTTCTTACACTTGACTTTTTGAATGCATGACCCAAACTCTTTTTTTTTTTTTTTTTTTGGCTCTGATGGCTAGCATGCACCTTCATCATGACCCTGGTGTGTCAGAGCAGATGGGGGATGAATTTAGACCTGGAATGCAGCAAATGGGGTGGATGGACATCAGTTTTCTTATCCAGTTACTCTAGAATGTGTTGGCATCTGCTCAAGCCATTTCTTGCTCAACCTGGAAATTCCTATCCACTGCTGTAAAGGTAATGGGTAATGTTATGCAGCACCGAGGATAAATTCTAGGCCCAAACAATTCCTGTGTCATAAAAAGGTGTTTTGGACTTCTGGTGTTAGATTTGACTGATGATGTCGATTTGAATTGAGCATGTTGCTGTACACCAAAGCTCACTTCTTCCAGCTGGCACGGGGATATCTGGCTGTGTTTTGTCTGCTTTGCACCTCGTCAGCAATGAGGATGACTCTGGAACCAATTTAGATGGTGATGTGGTAGACAGCGCATGAGGCAGAACAGGATGTTGGGAGTGGCTCTGCATCTGTCTCCCATCACTGGGCCTGGCTGGGATTTTTCAGCTGGCTGTGAGAAGAGCAAAGCTTAGTGAGGAGCACATGTGCCCTCAGTACATACTTGCACCTTGGATTCCAGCCGGGGACAAAGTGGCGTTTAATGAGTGATATTATGGCATGAGGTTGGATGTAGCAAGAGCTAAGCAATTCCACTGGGCCCGTGATGCTCACTTGTGAGATTTGGCTTTGTTGCTTCATCCCAGCAGGGCCTTAATCTCTTTCTGCAATTGTTAGAATGCACAAAAGGGTCTTGATGGGGTGTGGTGCACCTTAGTGTTTGGAAAGAAGTGTAAGGCTGGTTTATTGATGTAAGGAGCCTTAGAAAAGCCAAAGCATTTTTCTAACCTTAGCTCAGAGTAATTGAGGTTGGAAGCGATTTCTGGAAGTCACCTGTCCACCCCTCACACTCAAAGCAGGGTAATGCTTGCTTGTTGCAATGCTAGCTTGCAGCACTTTCTTTACTAGTAGTGCATGGTTAAGTGAATTTTGAATTTCTGAGTATTGTTTTCTTACAAAATTCCTTCCATTGTTTGTCTGGCTTATGTATCTACTGAGTTTAGGTTGATTTGGGCTAAACTGCCGAGTGGAGACTTTCCCCTGCATGCCCTCTGCTCCATGGACAAATGCTTAGAAAACAGTCTGATTCAGAGCAGATTTCAAGCCTGTGGGTCCTCAGAGGGACACAGTTTATATCTGAAGGCTCTGATGCATAAGGGGAGATGGCACTATGTGCACAGAGTGGTTCAGCCAGCTCCTAAACAGGAGCAGATGCCACCCATTTGCCTTTGCCATGAAACTCTATCAGCAGCCCTTGGCTGAGCACATGGACCCCAAGTGACTCCACTGTCCCAGCAGGAAGGCAGAGGCTAGCAGCTGAAGGAGATAGCACCAACAGCCATAAATCTGTTTACCAGGTCTCCAGCACAACTGGAAGCCTTAGGTTGCAATCGGACACATTTAGGAGTACCCTTGATTTGAGATGGTCCTCTTGGTCCTCTTGGACAGCCTAGGCTGAGAGGGTTGGGGCTGGCCTTTACCCTGTTCTTCAGATCTGCATTTCCTGGGCAGCTTTGGAAACTTTCATCCAATCCACACCACTCTTAGAAGCCCTGAGCCATTCCTTTGCCCCCAGTTTAAATAACAATGCAACCTTTTTGGCAGTTATCTGTCTCTTACCCAGCATCTCATCAACAGGGCATAGAGCTATGCGAGCAGGCACCTGCTGTTGCTTGGGCTTTTTGTTGGGTTTTTTTAGGTTTTTTTTTTTTTTTTTTCAATCTACGAAAGGTTAGCAGAAGAAAGCTATTTGCTATCTGTGCTGTTGCTTAATCCTCAGTCTCCAATTCCCTCTATCAGCACTATCAGCAAGACTTTTCTCTCTGCCACCATGTTGCAGAGCAGCAGATAACATAATCCTAAATCCCAGGTACAATTT
Source organism: Megaceryle torquata (assembly GCA_024611175.1). Taxonomy (NCBI): domain Eukaryota; kingdom Metazoa; phylum Chordata; class Aves; order Coraciiformes; family Cerylidae; genus Megaceryle; species Megaceryle torquata. The sequence goes on along the minus strand of JANIJG010015308.1, from coordinate 112,519 downwards.
TGACCCTTCTGCCATGCCAAGCTTATTTTTGAAAGCAAAGTCTCTTGCATCAGATGAATCACAGCTGGTAATATTCTCCTTCAGCCTATATTTCCTTAGTATCAAACCAAGCCTCATGTGCTTTCTGCTGTCTTATTTTCTGAAACTGTTTTCAGTTTTCATTTGAAAATGTCCTTTAATGTGGCCATGCGTGTAAGACTTTCTGGTAAGAGGAATCAAAAAAATTCCATGATGCATCTTTCCCTTCTAAAAAGCTTTGATTTATGACTAAGAGGAATTATTCTTGCTGCCCATAAAGTAATTTTTCCAGCATGTTCGTTACGCACAGGGTAAGATTAGTTCCAAATCCATATAGCTGTGGATTTATCAAGCCATCTAAAATGCACATACACATACAAACACACATATGCTTAGAAAATATTCAGTGGGCCTTTTTTTCTGTTGCAGAGAGTAAATTTAATCAAATTCATTAAGTTGTCTCAGCTTATTACCAGCAGAGTTGAGACTGGGATATGACCCAAGGGTTGTATCTGTGTAGGTATTACCATGATCACCTGCACTCATCTTAGACCAAGCTGTGTGCCAATTACCAAACAACAGTAATAAATGGTTTATTTTATATTGACATATTTGGTTTATTTTAAATTAACATATTCTCACAACAAAAATATCTGCTTTACTTACAAACAATAATTTCTTATAGGAATGCATTTTCATCCTTAACTGCATTACAGCAAAAGCACATAATTAATAGTGGCATTTTTTGGAAAAGCCCAAGTGGTCTTGTTTTAAGCTGTGTGGATCTCCCATGGGTGCTTGTGACACATCTGTTCAGGGAAAGACTGTGGCTGAACTGCGTGGGTTAATGCATTAAGTAGAAAGGGTATGAGCAGGCCTTTTTCCAGGGAAGAAGAGGCTGCAGAGCTAGGTTTTCATGGAAGCAGTTGTGACTGCCATCTGCAGTCATGTAGGCTGGCTTGGAAATCACAAATTTTTGGTTGATTTGTTCAGAACTTTTTCCCCGCATCCTTAAAGTATGCTTGATTCTCCTCTAAGGTTAGGAAATTATTGTTTTTCCACCAGCATCTCCAAGCTGTGATGCCCACTTCACAGTGTGAATCCAGAGGCAGAAGCTGGAGGAAAATCCCCACATATCACAGCTTCAGATTAAGGATCCTGCAACCACACTCTTATGTCTGAACCTCCTCATCCCAGGCTGCTGCTCCTTGAATAGTTTATGGCACCTGTGCCTGTGCTACTGGCACACTGGGCTGCAAGGACCTCAGCAGATTCTGGCTGCTGTGGTCAATCCCGGAGAAATATCAATTGGTGTTACCCCAATGGTACCCTCCAATTCAAGACCTG